>LNAC01000006.1:3609925-3654442 GCA_002007465.1 Ailurus styani
CGCGGGCGCCACCAGCGGCGAGGGCGGAGAGAGTTGGGACCCGCCCGCGGTGCGGCGCCGCGCGTTCCTGCCGGGACCGAGGGCTGGTGACTCCGAAGGCGGTTTTCAGAGGATCCCCGAGGTGAAAGAGCGAGGGTGGCACTTTTCAGAAATTCTGTTTTTGATTTCAGGGATTCCTGTCTGTGAGGAAACCAAGAGCTGCCAAAGAAATCCAGAAACTCCCGGCATTTCTTTGGAGCTGTTAAGGACACGTCTGAATCGTGGGGGGAATTCCTCTGGCTGCCTTGGTGAGCAGGTCTGGTTAAGTCTCTGTCACTCTGTTGGCCAAAGACAGCTCAGTAATGGCACTGGACACCCTGTCAGTGCACAGTTGTTAACACACCCCTTCTTGCCGCCAAGCGTGCTTTATTCACGTAGAGCTGGTAAGAAAATGTATGAAACTTGTAGCCACTTTTTTTTTTAAAAGATTTTATTCATTTATTTGACACAGAGAGAGAGATCACAAGGAGGCAGAGAGGCAGGCAGAGAGAGAGGAGGAAGCAGGCTCCCCGCTGGGCAGGGAGCCCGATGCAGGGCTGGATCCCAGGACCCTGAGATCATGACCTGAGCCGAAGGCAGAGGCTTTAACCCACTGAGCCATTCAGGCGCCCCATTGTAGCCACTTTTTAAAAAGCAGGTCGTTCATTTTGCCAGATGTCCTAGGGAGAAATCATGTGTTAAAAACGAAAGGACAGGGTCGCCTGGGTGGCTCAGTCCGGTAAGCATCCGACTCTTGACTTGCACGGAGGTCATGACCTCAAGGTTGTGAGATCAAGCCCTGAACGTGGAGCCTGCTTCAGATTCTCCCTCTTCCTCTGCCCCTCCCCCCTCTAATGAAAAAGCAAAACAGAAAAATATAGGACACTTCTAAATCTGTTGGATTGGCCTATATAAAGTGTAGGTCTCACACTGTCCTTATGTACTTTTTCCTATAAGGGAAGACTATTCTCCCTGGTCTCATTCAATTTATTGGAATGCTAATATGGAGAGCTCCTGCAGTTTGCCCTCATTTTCCCAAAATGCCTTGTTTTCCTGGAACGACTCCCAGGGGAAGCCAGAAGTTCCTAAATAAGCAGAGAGTCCTGGTAGAGAGCGTTTGTATTTCAAAAGCTGACTCGGTAAAGTTAAATTAATTTCTAATTGGTGGATGTTTGTCAGAAATATTTTGGACTAGTGGACCTGGCCAATGAGGGTCTTAACTGTTAGCATCAGACGGAGAGAGGGTGGTTATCCAGGCTGGCCTCAGTTATTGGGCAGCAGGAAGTACAAGACAACAGGGACAGAAGCTGTTACTGTTTTTAAAATTGTCCGTTTTTTAAAAAATTTTTCTATCTAGTGAGATCTCGTGAAAGTTCCAGCCTGTGTCAGCTCTTCCAAGTGGAGTCACTGGAAGACTTTGTACCCAGAGTTAGCCAGGCGCTTTCCCAGGGGGTAGGGCCCCCTGCAGACTGGTACAGAGGTGAATGCAGCAGTGTTTGTTTGCAGAGGGACAGGTCCCAAGGAGAGGCGATGATAAGAGGGCACATTCAAGCGACCTAGCATTCTTTTCTAGAACATTCTCTATTCAGGGGCAAACCTTAGCAATTAGAGATTTTATTAAGAGAGCACCAGGTTCCTGATGATTCACAGACCTGTACCCCTGGGCAAATAATAATAATAAAAAGAAATTAAAAAAAGAAAAAAAGAGAGCACCAGGTAAACATGAGTAGCCTCTCATTTAACAGAAATTCAGTCTTTAATTGAAGGTCCTCTCTTGTCAGTGAAACTGCTCAGGGTAGGACAGCTTTGTTTAGCCTGGACCTGCCCTTGGACCTGAGAACTGTATGGGCAGAGCTTACTGTGGGTAAGGTGTTACACCCCTGCAGTGGAATTACAGGAAAGACCCAGTTCCTAGGAGTCTCAGGGTTTGTATGGCATTATGAGGTAATAGACACAGTAAAGAGCTGACATGTTAAGGATGAAAGAAATTTCAAAGAGACAATGGTCTGTTGGGGCACAGAGAGATGAATGGTCACTGGAGGACCTGGCTAGGGTCACATTTGCTCTGGGTTTTGAGCAGAGAGTAGAATTTTGATGGGCTGAGGAGTGGAATGGGGCATTCCTGGTGGCAGTCACCATGAACAGAGATTAGGAGCTTACGATGTAACTATGTTCAGAGATAGAGGAGCAGTGGATGTGCTGAGGCTAGACTCTGTGTAAGAAGGGGTGAGGTAGGAGGCGTGCCTGAGGAGAAAGGCTGTCTGGCTGTGAACCCTACATTTTTGTTGTTGTTAAGGAAGGGGAGGGGCAGAGGAAGAGAGAGAGAGAATCTTAAGCAGGCCCCACGCCCACCGTGGAGCCGGAGGCGGGGCTGGATCTCACAACCCTGAGATCATGACCTGAGCCAAAATCAAGCGTTAGACACTTAACTGATTAAGCCGCCCAGGTGTCCTTATCAAGTCTACTTTTCGATCAAGGTTTGCGGTTTTTTTTCTTTTTTATTAAAGCAAACACAAAAGCAGAGGGAATAGTACAATGAACTTCCGCATTAGATTTCCACAAATAGATCAACCAGTGTGTTAAAACAATTTCTCTGGCCATATCTGCTTCATCTTTTTTGTTGTTGAAGCAGGTTAAATTCCAGACACCGTGTCATGTCGCCCTTAGATAGTGTAGTATGCGCTTCCAACAAAAAGTCTTTTTCTCACATATTCGTAATACCATTGTCATCTCCTGATTGTATTGACAATAATTCCATAATATTTTCTAATATCCTGTCCACAAAGTTCCTTGATTGCTTCACAATGTACTTACTTTTACTGTTGGTTTGTGTGAGTTGGAATCCAAACAAGGTCCACACGTGGTATCTTGTCGAGTAACTGTTGCCTCTTTTAATCAAGGACACGGGTTCAGCAGACTTTGTGAAAAGCGCCAGAGACTAACTCCCGCAGGCTTTCCAGGCCGTGTGGTCTTAGTTGCGACTACACAACTGTGCATTCCTGCAAAAAGTAGCTCTAGATGATATGGATGTGAATAAGGGTGGCCCTGTCCCAATAAAATTGTTTTCAAGGCTTTTTGGTTCAAACTCCACTGGCAGCTGGACTTACCTGAAGGCCAGAGTTTGCTGAGCCTGGTCTGTCACGGTCCCAGTGTGTTTCTTCAGTGCCAGTGATTTACTGGTGGCCCTTGGCTGCCTATAGAGACCTCACATTGTGGATTTATTTAGCTTTTTGTACAGTATGGTTTAGCTTGCTCCTCTAGCTCCTGTACTTCCTGTAAGCTGGAAGTTAGATCTAAAGGTTTAGGTTAATTAGGTTCGGTTTCTCCGTTTTTGGCAGGTGTACTAAAGAGGTGATTTGAATTGTTTTTTAATATAATTTTATGACTTTAAAAGACTCAGAAACCCTCACCCAAGAAGCTCAATATTCCTAAAATAGGCTTTGCCTAATGGCTGAAAATACACTTTTTTCTTTCTGATCTTATTTTCCTTACTTGAAGGAGAGGATATGGTTGCTCTTTCTCAAGGACGTAGAGAACTTTGAACCCCTCTGCTAGGTCAGTGGTAACTCTCCTCTGTTGTAGCTTCTCTGTGGTCCCTCGGCTGGGTCCACTTTTTCCCACTGCATGGAAATACCTCCCTTCCTGGGCCCAGGCCCGGGGTTTCAGATGTCATCCAGCAAGGGCTGGGTGATTTGTGTTTGTTTGTTTGTTTGTTTTTTAAGATTTTATTTATTTATTTGACAGAGAGAGATCACAAGTAGGCAGCCAAGCAATGTGGGGCTCGATCCCAGGACCCTGAGATCATGACCTGAGCCGAAGGCAGAGGCTTAACCCACTGAGCCACCCAGGCGCCCCGTGATTTGTGTTTTGAAGCCCCTTGTCTCTGAAACACTCAACTTTCTTCACTTGCCCTCCTCTTCATTCCCTGCCCCCCCAGCAGGACTGAGAGCCGGAACCTGGTCCATGGTCTTTGGGTCACACTGGGAGGACGGAGTACTTATCCTGCTGTCCCGTTTGGAAGGATTCCGAAGTCAAAAGCTTTGTAAGCTCTCGCACTTATGATGGTGCTGGATTCCAGGGCGACACAGTTTTGAAGAGACACGTTTACAGGTAAGAATTGTTTTTTCCTCTGCTCTAGAGTGTGTCTTACTCCTAAAGCCCAGAGCACCAGAGGAAGTATTTTGACCAAGAGTGTCACTTGGAAGTTCTTGTCTTTCTGTTGCTTAAGGTTGGTAGGTCAAGCTGTTTGTTCATCCCTGTACCCAATTTTCCAGATAACATGTTTTTCTTATTGATTTGTAAGAATTCTTTATATATTGGAGATGCTAATCTTTTGTCATAGGTGTTAGACCTGTTTCCCCCATTTTTAAAACTTTCTTTATAATATTTATGCTCTGCAGAAAATTTAATTTTATATAGGGAAAAAATATCAGTTTCCCCTTTACAGTTCCCTCGATTTATGTTTTGCTTAGAAAGACTTGTCCATGTCAAGTTTTTTGTTTTTTTAAGTCTTAGTAATGCAGGTAAATGAACATGTGATGAGAACTAGGAACATGTGATTCTGTGAAAGAGGAATATTGAGGGGCTCATTCGGTTAAGCATCTAGCTCTTGGTTTCAGCTCAGGTCACGATCTCAGGGTTGTGAGATCAAGCCCCACGTTGGGCTCCACCCTCTGTGCGGAGTCTGCTTGAGCTTTTCTCTCCCTCTCTCACTGCCCCTTCCCACACATGCGCGCGCTCTCTCTCCAAAATAAATAAGTAACTCTTAAAAAAAATATTGAAGGGACTCTTTCTACTAGATAATAAAATATTAAATTGATTAAATGTTGGTGTTAAGTTTGGCCATTAAGTGTTGAGGTTGGGATTTGGGTATTTGGGGAATCATATCATCACTTCTGTATAGATTTGACTTTCCATAATAAAAAAGTTTTTCTTAAGAAAAAGAATGAGGGGGGAACCCATCTTTGTCCCATTTGTTGATATTCAGCAACTATTCAGCTTCTCTGTGTTGAACACTGGGGATGTTGTGTTAATAAATGCGCAGGACCTTGGAACTTAGATTTCTCATACAGGAGACAGATATTAATGCTCTGGTTAAGGGCAACAACTCCCATGTCAGACCACCTGGCTTCAAATCGTGGCCCTACCACATACTAGCTTCTAATTTAAAAAATGAGGGACAATAATTGTGTCTACCTGATAGGGTTGTTGGGAGGACTGAATGAGAAAACCCATGAAAAATCCTTCTCATGGTGCTTAGCATTTAGTCAATGCTCAATAAACATAAGCTCTGAAGGCAAGAATGTCTATAGTCAAGCAAGCAGTGAGCTGGAGAGGTGTAGGGGCCAAGCGAGTGTATGGAGTCGGGGTCTTGACCCATCCTGGGCTGGGTAAGTAGGTTTGGGAGAACCTTTCGGAGGAAAACACCTTTGAACAGAGATGTAAGGTGTGAAAGATGTTGTCTTTTAATTCCAATGAAAGTGAGCTTGCTTGGTGAAGTGGGAGAGGGGTCGGGGCACAGGCGGTGCCTCCAGACGCTTGGAGTCTCTCCTTCGGCATTGGGGAGAGAGGCTTCTGGGTGACAGGAGACAGATGAGCTCCACTGAACAACCGTCAGAACCTTCCTCCCGTGCCCCATCTTCCCCACGTGTCCTTCCTGCCTCTGTGCCCGGATGGGGCTTTTGCTGCTCACGGCTCTTCCATCTCTTACTTCTCTCTGCTATTTTTGCCCGTGTAATTGTTTTGCACACTAGCCTTAAACCCCGTTGGACTATTTTAAACAAAAGTCATGCGAAACTATTTAGCATTTTCTCCTATATGGACTCTGTTGAGATGAGAACCACACCTTCCTCATTTTTATTCCCCCGTCGTATCTTCCACTTAAAGGCCACCAGTAAGAAAAATATTTCCAGGTGGTTGAGAGTGTTATTGAAACTCTGATATTTTGAGTTACGTCAGAATAAATTAGAGGAAGAGTAATAGAACTTCTGTTAATGCCATCCTCTCCATGTGTTCATATCACTCCATCTGTGTTTAAACTAGTGAGTGTCAAGTACCTCTTCCTGCTGTTGTCACCGGCACTTAGGAGTGTGCAGCAGATAAGTTAATGAAAATTATTAATATCTCTACATCTCAGGGTGGTTTTATTAATTTATGAGCATTAAATGAGATTTAAAAAGCATTCTTTAAGCCATCATTTATACCATTATGAAGCTCTTATTTGTGAGAAGACTCACAACTGCCTGGACTCTTTCTCCCTCAACTTGGCTTTCTGTAAAGTTAAATACAGATTATAAAAGCTTAATAAAAACTATAAGTGGGGGCACCTGGGTGGCTCAGTGGGTTAAAGCCTCTGCCTTCAGCTCAGGTCATGATCTCAGGGTCCTGGGATCGAGGCCCACAACAAGCTCCCTGCTCGGCGGGGGTACTGTTCAAAGGTGTTTTCCTCCAAAAGGTTCTCCCAAACCTACTGTGCAGTTGGTTTATTCAAACCAGAGTCAAAACAAAGCCCATTCATTGTATTTGGTTTTCACATCTCCCAAGTCTCTTTTAATAATAAATATTGGTGTATGCCAGACATTAGCTTAAATCAGAGTTCTCTTATTCTTTCTTTTACCTCTTATTCTTAACTCTGTTTTAGAGTGGTTACATCCTCTCATATTTTATTACTAGAATGGATATAAAGTGAAATTGGCCTTTTTCGTTGTATAATTGTCTGCAGGTTTTAAAATTGATTGATGTAACCTTCATCACAGTTCTTTTACAGAACAGTTCCACCACCAAAAAAAGCCAGAAAAGTCAAACCCTTCCCCTTCCCCTAATTGCTTGATCTGGTCTCCAGCCTTTTTTTTCCCCCCCTAATATTTTGTTGTTTGTTTGTTTATTTATTTATTTATTTATTTATTTATTTATTTGAGAGGGGGTGGAGAGAGCACACAATGTGGGGGGTGGGGAGTAGAGTCAGAGGGAGAGGGAGAGAGAGAGAGAGAGAATCCCAAACAGATTCTACACTGAGTGTGGATTCCAGTGTGGGGCTTGATCCCAGGACCCTGAGATCATGACCTGAGCTGCAGCTAGTAGTCGGATGCCTAATGGACTGAGCCACTTAAGTGCCCGGATCTGTCTCCATCTTGAAAAGTTTTGCCTTTTCACATGTCACATAATGAATGTCACATAAGTAAAATTAAATAGTATGCAACCTTTGAGACGGACTTCTTTCACTCAGACAACATCTTTGAGATTCCTCCATGTGTGTATCCTTTTTTATTGCTGAGGAGCACATTCCATCTTATGGGCATTCCCCAGTTTATGAATCCACGCACTATTAAAGAACATCGGGTTCTTTACAGTTTGGGGGGATTATGAATAGAGCTGCTACAAACATTGGTATATAGGTTTTTATGTGATCGAAATTTTTCATCTTTTTAGAGCAGATCCCTAGGAGCAAAATGGCTGGGTCATATGGTACGTGTGGGCTTAACTTTTTGAGAAACTGCCAAACTTTTCCAGAGTGGCCCTACTCCACCATTTCGCATCTCAGCCACCAGTGTATGAGAGTTCCAGTTGCTCCATATTTTTGTTAGCACTTGACACTGTCGGGTTTTTTTAATTTAAGCCCTCCTAATAGTTGTGTTTTTTTTAATGATCAGGCTTCAGTTTTTTGAGTCTTATAAAAAGCTGTTTTTAATAGTTCTTGAATACATTACTGAATTAAATTTACTTTACATACCTATTATAAAAAATAATTATTTCTGTTTCTCCGGTAATATCCCATAGTTAAATGTGGTAAATATTCTATATGGAAAATACTAAATTAAAACCAGAATGTTATTTGGAGAGGAGACTTTAAGTCTCAGCAGTTGACACATGATATTTGGCAGAAGATTACAGAATAGTGTCTGAATACATTTTGCAGTGGTCCATTCATTATATGCATCTTGAGCATGTCTCATTTCTGTTTTATCATTAGTAGCCCATAGTGCCATAACTGCTTTTGCCTTCAGTTTTCTGTTAGGTTGGATTGATCAGGGAGGGGGACACCTGGGTGGCTCTTGATTCATCTGGGTCCCAATCTCAGGGTCCTGAGATAGAGCCGTGCCTTCCTCTTCGTGCTGGGTGTGGACCCTGCTTAAGATTCTCTCTCTCTCCCCCCACCTCTAAAAACAACAACAACTTTATTTAAAAAAGATTGATCTGTGAGTAGTAAATTACATGAGAGCAACTGGATGTAAGCAGAGCGTAATTTCTTTGAATGCCTTTTAACTACTGTGAACACGGCACTGTTGTAGTTTAAGAATAGACTGCTCCCCTGTGTCTGAGGCAATGGTGAAAGCTTGCATTTGAATACCTTTTTCCTTATTAAAGCATATTGAGCCCAAGGAAGAAAACCATTTGAAATTTTTTTGTGAAATAAAGATCACGGGCCTCCTTTTGGGTGATTTAGGGACCACAGTCGCTGGTCACTATTGCCTGAAAGTGTGAAGTTGCCTCCAGGATTAATTACCTAAATGTCACAGCTAATGTTGTTGTCCCTCCCTTCTCAAATTAGATGAAACTGTGGAAGTCTCCGGATGCACAGGGTCATTGCTGAGGGAACGGCCTTGTCGTGTCTCCCCCATTAGCTGCTATGGTTTGAGCTTCTAGTTGGTGGTATCATTTAAAGACAGAGCGGAAATTACTATCATCTAGAATCTCTCCGTTTGACTTCTGAAAAGTTGCTGAAGGGTTAGGCCTATTGACAGACCTTCTTTTGTAAGCAGGGGTGTTAGAAAGGAAAACTGAGCCTGACGCAGGATGATGGAGGACAAGTTGCTTGAGTTTGTTGTGGTACGAAGCCTAAGAGACCAAGTGTTAGGAAAATTTGGTTCAGATGTAAAGAAATGGGATGGGTTTCCGTGGCTAGTCATTTTTGGTTTAAAACTAACAGTAATTGACCCTTAACGTCATTTAGGATTGGATTAAATTTAAAATAGTGAAGGTTGTTACCTCCAATGGACCTGTCTTTGTTTTGTTTTAAAAACTTATTATAGATGTTCTTTAAACTCTATTCCTGTTGATATTAATAAAGTCCTATATATGTGCATATATACTGGGGGTGGAGGAAGGGGCAGGACACCTGTACTGGGGCCTTGGGTTGGGGTGTTATAGTACCAGACTAATACACCTGCTGCCCCCTGGTGGCAGCGTAGTAAACAGTGCTGTTTAGAGGCGAGGCATTCTCAAGAGGTGAGTCCTAGCTGTACAGGACTGTAGGGGGGTCAAGAGAGGTTTTTCTCTTTCTGGCTCTGTTCATAACTACTATCTGTATGACCTTAGGCGAATCATTTAGTTTGATTACAAACTATAGAAATGATCCCTGAAAGTATAGTCTTTCATTTAGTTTGATTACAGCCTAGACTTCACTTCTTCACCTTTAAAATGCAATTTTTAAAGTTTTTTTCCAGCTTTCACATCTTAAAATCCTCTGACGGTAATACCATATATACCAAAGGATGTCAAGTTTCCCTTTTTCTTTTAGCACCTAAATCCTAACAAATCCCAGATATTTACTTAAGAAAGCAGACTCTAGAGTAACTCCTGAGGCTTGATATGGATTCATCTCTGGACAGCAAACTGCATAGATTAGATATCTCTAGCACAGTCCATAATTAATCAGTGTGATGATCCTGCATTATGATGAAAGCTTACAAGTCATATAATTTAAAAAATAATTTTATTTTTTTATTGTGGTACAAAAATAACAAAATTTCCCATTTTTACGTGTACAGTTCAGTAAAGTATATTCACAGTGTTGTACAACACACCTCCAAACTTGTTTCATCCTGCAAAACTGAAACTGTGTGCCTGTTAGACAACAGTCCCCCCTCCTCCAGCTCCTAGCAACCACATTCTCCTTTCCGTCTTTGTGAATTTGACTATTCTAGGCACCTCATGTAAGGGGAATCATACAGTAGTTTTCCTTTTGTGACTGGCTTATTTCATTTCGTGTAATGTCCCTAAGGCTTATCCATTTTGTAGCATGTGACAGCATTTCTTTCCTTTTTAAAGGCTGAATACTGTACATAGATACCACATTTTATTTATCCATTCATCTATGGATGGACACTTGGGCTACTTCCACTTCTTTGCTGTTGTGAATTATGCTGCAGTGAACAAGGACGTTAGTCTGCAGTGTCGATTATGCGGAGAGGGTTTGTACAATTATTTTCCATGCATAAAAGGTTAAACTTCATTATCAAGAACACCATTCAGCCATGCTGGAAAATATGGCTTTTTATGTAGATGCGTAAGTTAAAAAGGAACACTTACTAGATATACAATCTATATGCCAGGCCCTTTATATCTGTGACACATTCTTGTTGTTTAGTCCTTAGAGTAATTCTGTGATTTGCCCTTCTCTTGGAAGGGTACTAATACTTATTAAAATCACTGTGTGGCAGAATTTTTATATATGTTATTCATATAATCCTCATATGCTTACCCTTGAGGTGGGCATTATTATCCCCATTTTTTAGGTGATGTACCTGAGGTTCACAGAGATGAAACACTTGAACATGTCACATAGCTGAAGGGTAACAGGGTTCTACCTGACCGTGAAGCAAACCACATCTATCGCAGAAGTATGCGTGTGTTCCTCATATACTGTGCTTTCTCCTGCTTCCAGAAAGAACACTATACATCTATGATCTGAAGGGTGTTGGAACAGCATCAAGAAATTACACTGCTATAATAATTTATCAATAGAAAAACTTCTGTAGTGCCTTTCCATTAAATAGCAGTCCTTGGGTCTTCTTGCAGAGAAACAGCATTGATTCAGATGGATTCATCTGAAATGTATCAAGGCTTACCTCCTGGGTGATTTTACAAGCTATGTCTCCCTAGGACTTCCAAAAGAGTGGTTCTCATGTGCCGGTCCCCCATTTCTGAGGTTGTCTTCCACTGTATTATTTTCCCCTTTTCCTTTCTCCCTTTCCTTTGGCTTGGCGGAGACCTAAGACTGTGTCCACTGCTCTCTGCTCCCATCTGTCTTGAACTCTGTGCTGGTTGGGGTTGGAGTTTCTGCTCCTTGCACAGTGCTCTTACAGAGGTAAAGGGCTATAACATGTTCTCAGAAGTGGTGGTTTTCTTGGAGCATCAGCAAGCTCTTGGACAGACCCATTGCAACATTTTCTCACATGTGGGATTTTTAGATTAATAGAGATGTAGTGATACAGCATCCAAGCAGCCATTTAAGCTTCTCTAAGAGTTCCTGTGCCCTTAGGATGACTTACTGTGAGAATTTAAAAACCTAGTAATAGGTGAGAGTCAAGAATGCTTCCGAAGATTCATTCAAGGTCTTCAGTAATTCCTGAATGCAGGATATTGGCCAGTAAGCAAAGAACGTGGGAGTGGCAGAAACTGTGGTCACTACCAAATATCTAGTCTCTCCTTCCTTAGTTACCGATCCGCAGTTTTATTCAGAGTGACAGTGTGTCTCGAGTTATGGTAAAGGACAGGAAGCAGAAATCTGTGGGACTTCTGGGAAGTTTTGCAGAGGAAGGAACCTGAGTCCCCTGGGAATCGGTCTTGTTCCTCACCCTGCCCTTCACGCTTCCTCCTCCTTTGCATGAAGACATTATGGCCAATGGACTGCCTGCCATCTTTTCTCATAAGAGGCTCTTGAGAATGGAAGCCATGTGCTCACAGTGACACAGAGGAGCCTGGTGGCCTGGCGTAGGCAGACAGCCTCCAATTCCTTACGCGTTCTTGTGAACGCACCTGCGCAGTGCGGCTTTGCAGCTCCTCCCGTAAAGGGGGGAAGTCACGATCTCCACCCCTTGAACCTGGTGTGGGGCATTCCAGGCTGAGTGGGGGTGAGTTGGCTGTCCTTTCAGTGGGTCTTCTTGATGTGGGATGTCAGAGCCTGAGTGGCAAGAGGAGGGTTTACCTGCAGAGGCGATGGTTGTCACTGAAAGTGGATATTAGTTACATATGGAAAGATTGATCACATAATTAACTGTACTAAATATAAAGTGAGTCAGGCTTACTGGTGTTGAAGGGAGTTGCCAGTATACAAATTTCAAGAACCAGGATGAACCCTGTATTGTGAATCGGGTCAGGTGTGTGGGTGTGAACTCATGGTTTTCAGTACACATTAATGTAAATATGTGTGTGTATTTATATATGTGTGTGTGTGTGTGTGTGTGTATATTTGTATACATATATGGACATACACATATATATTCCACTGAGGGAGCCTGCTTGGGTAGATAATACTGCAAGAGCAACAAGCACACCTCACACCCAGATCTTGGCTTCTAAAGACCATTTTCCACCACAGGTGGGAGCAGGGCTCCTTGGAGAAGGGGCCGGTTCCAGGCCCGGGACAGAGGAAGTCCTGAGGACTTGGTGGGGGCAGCAGGTCTGCTGGTGAGGGAGCATTACGCGGGGAGATGAGGTTGGAGGGGACCTGGACACCGTGAAGGAGGAGTAGGAGTTTGCCAGGCAGCATGCTGAGGAGGGAAGAAGTTGCTTAGGGGCAGTGGCAGCTGTTGAGCAAAGAAGGGGACAGATGACACCTGCCATGGAGCAGTGGGACAGGTGGCCTACATGGGGCTGAAGAGAAAAATGGGGCTGGATGGTGATTGGCCCATGCGAGCCACATGCAGAGACTTAGACTTGCCTCTTTTGACTATGTTGTCTGGACCCACATAACAGAGTACCTCCAACCTCAGCAACTGCACACAGCACGCGCCTTCCCCTGGGTCCTGCTGGTGAGAATTTGGGAGCCGCTGGGCTGCGTGGCCATGGCTCGGGGTGTTCAGAAGCCGCAGTGAGGGTGTTGGCCCGGGCTGTGGGCGTCTCCAGGCCAGCGGGGGAGGGTGGCCCTCGCGTGCTTGGCCGCTGGCCTCCCTGACGGCGGGGGTGGGAGCGAGAGTGTGCACCACAGTCCCCCAGAAGGAAGCCACTGTTCTCATAACCCATCGTTTCCTCTGTGTTGTGTTCACTGGAAGCAAGTCACTCCACTGGGCCTTTGCCCAGGGGGCAGGAATCACACAGGACATGATCCCTGGGGGACAGGACCGACAGGGGGTGCCCCCCAGAGCCTAGGCTGCGAACGGGGAGGGCACAGTTCTGCACACAACTGTGTGGAGGCTGGTGTGGGCAAGCCTAGGGCGGTGAGGCCATTTAGGAGGTGGCCTTCCAAGGTAATTCAGTGGGGAAGAAGGAAGAGGCCCTGTTATCAGTACACGGGAGCTGTGGGGGTGGGAGGAAGGAGGGCTGGGGACCCCGGGGGGTGCGGGTGCCCCCCCAGTTCCAGGGGTGCCCAGCCCCAGTCACTGTTCACATGGCTCATGGACGACAGTGGCTGGAAGCCAGCGTCCGCAGAGAGAGTTTTGCAGGAGAGAAAGAGCTACTGGGCTGTTAACCTCGTTTTAAAAATACACGCTCAGGTTGTGCCAGTCCCTACCCTTTGATGTCACACCCGGTACCCGGCCCTGACTGTTCCTAGTTAAACAGCAACGGAAGGTTGCTCGGTTCGTGGGGGGCTGGACTGTGCCAGGCCGGACACTTCTAGCCAGTCCCTCGTGGAGGTCAGCGCTGTGATCTTCCGTCGGGACCTCTGAAGGACGCCTTCTCCTTCCTGACATCTCCCCTTTGCTTGAAGTCTGACCTGGACACCAGTGACTTTCCAGAATGATGTTTTCATAGAGACGTTGGGTTTTTAATTTCAAGCCTATTGTCAGCACGTCAGTCTAAACAAGATGACCTATGAATTTGGGGAATAGACATACCGGACCACAGGACTGGGGAGGGGGAGGTGCACAGGCCATCACGCGTGGAACACTGTAGAGAGAAAAAGCATTTCAGGTTTGCTTCACTCCTGTCTTTCCCTTCCATCATTATGGTCAAAGTTAAAAACAAGCATGAAGACTGTCCTTTAACCCTAGGTGATTTCTGGGAATTCGGCCACTTGGGGAGTGGTTAAACCATGCTGCTGGAAGGTGTGAACTTGGCCTCTGGGCTCCCCTCCCCCATGTAGGCCCAGCTGCTACCACCCCAGGCACACCCAGCTCAGAGCCTGCAGAGCCCTGTACTGTGTTATGCTGGTGACACCAGGTGTTGAAAGTAAAAAATGTAATTTATTCTTATTCTTGTTGCCTAATATTTGTACTTAAGGCTGACCTTGAATCATAAGCGATTAAAAACATGATGCTCCGGGAACATTTGTATTTGGCTATCTTGTTTAGGGAGCACTCTCAGTTACAGAAAATGATGGGGCACCTTAAAGGCCTAATATGTCCTAAGCGTGGAAGGGACCACCTTTTAGTTTCCTAGGATCTTTTTAATATTATCTTTATTTTTATGTATTTTATTTTCCTTTTTGTGATAGTTAGACAATTGAAGTGTTTTATTTTTAAAGATACAGGTTTTCACACATGTTAAATGTTTAATATTTGTAAAATTTGCTCTTCTGGTTAATTGAACTTTCCATATAGATGAAGGTTAAGCAAAAATCTTTTCTAGAAAATCTCGTGAAATGAATTCGTCTGTCTTCCCTGTTTTTAAAGTATACAGAGCATAATGAAGCCTCTTTCACTCCAAAATTAGTCATTCTAAAGTAGCATCAGCATGAAACTAAAGGACCTCGCTCACAATAGGAAAGATAGGGAAACAACCTAAGTGTCTGTCAACAGATGAGTGAAGTGTGTGTATGTATAATATTCCACTTTTATACGGAGTTATACATGCATAACATAATGGGATTTTACGTACTATTATTCATATTAGGTATACTATATTCATACATATTTTTTATTCAATATATATTCACATATAAATATAGATATTTTTTATTCAACCATGAAAAAGAAGGAAATCCTGCCATTTTCGGCAACACGGATGGATCTGGAGGACGTTATGCTAAGTGAAATTAGCCAAACACAGGAAAATAAACACTGTATAATATTCTGGGGCTAGGGGAGAGGGAAATGGGAGCTGATGAGCAGGGGCACAGAATTCTAGCTGCGAGGAATATGCTCTAGGATGCGCGGAGCAGTCTCTGAGGTGAGGGCTGTGGTAATTAGCTTGACGGTGGTGGTCATTCCACAACGTGTACCTGTGTCAGACCATCACGTGTACACCTTAAATATGCACAACTTTAATTTGTCAGTTTCACTTTAGTAAAGCTGGGGGTAAACACCTTTCCCTAAATGGGAAAGACTCACTGAGAAATAAATGGTTTCCCAAAAGATTGATCCCTAGAGAGCTTTTTAAAATGTTGTATTTTATTATAAATATAGGTTTCTGTTCCCCACATCAGACCTACTAAATTAAAACTCTCCGGAGAAGGAGCCGAGAAACAGGTGTGTTGAAACTTCCCCTGTGTTTCGGGAGCTCAGCCGAGTCCGCTCTGCAGACCCCTGGCTCCCCATCCGTGCCCCCTGCTCCCCGGGCAGGCCTCGCCTGGGCTCCTGCCAGCCCCACCTTCCTACCCGGGGGCCCCAGGTCTCCCCGTCTCCAGCTGGGAGTGCCACCCCTCCCACCTCCTGTTTCCTCTCTCCAGGGTGACCCTTACCCTCCCTTCAGGGTCAGTCCCCGTCTGGATCACACAGGAGAAGAATTCATCTCCCTTTCTGTACAGACACTTTACCTGGTCGCTCAACACATTACGTTCTAATAGAATATTGTATGTGCATTTTTTAAAGATTTTTTTTTAAGATTTTATTTATTTTTTTGACAGAGAGAGACAGAGCGAGAGAGGAAACACACGCAGGGGGAGTGGGAGAGGGAGGGGCAGGCTCCCCTCTGAGCAGGGAGCCCGATGTGGGGCTCCATCCCAGGACCCTGGGATCATGACCTGAGCCTAAGGCAGATAGATGCTTAACGACTGAGCCACCCAGGTGCCCCTGAATATTTTTTTTAACATAGAGTTTTTATTGAAGTGAAAGTCACATAACATAAAATTCACTATTTCTGAAGTGAAGGATTCAGTGACATTCAGCACTTTCATAATGATGTACGACTGCCTCCATCGAGTTCCAGAGCATTCTCGTCATCCCGAAGGAAAACTCTGTGTCCGCTGGGCGGTCACTCCCCAGCCCTCCCTCCCCTCTGCCCCTGGCAACTTCACGTCTGCGGATTCCCCGATCCTGGTAGTTCATGTCCTGGGATCAAAGGCCGTGTGACCTTAGGTCTGGCTTCCTTCCCTGGTGTGGTCTGGGTTCACCCACGCTGTGTCACAGATCATGTTGGGGTAGGAGCTGTATCACAGCAGTTGTGTAGCAAAGTTCCACGGGCTGGGGGCTCAGGCAACAGAGTGTATCGGGGGCGGGGGGGGGGGGGGGAGCCCGTCCCGAGGGCTCTCTCCTGGGCTGGCCCACGGCTGCCTTCTCCCAGTGCCCTCACGTGGCTGCTCCGCTGCTCCAGTGTCCCCGGTGTCTGTGGGTCCGTTTTCCTCTTCTTGTCACGACACTAGTCAGACTGGATATCAGGCTCACCCTGAAGACCTCACTGGAACCCAGCGACTTCTTTAAAGACCCTGTCTCCAAATATAGCCACGTTTTGAGATGCTGGGGTTTAGGGTTTGAACCTGTGAAATTGGCAAGGGTGGCACAGTTCAGCCCATAACAATCAGTATATCTCTTTTACAACTTAGGTTTCACGCCATTTTCCACAGGAGATCTGAGCCCCTGCCCCACCTTCCTCCTAGACTTTGAGCTTGAGGGCACAGCTCACATCTGTCCTCACGGCGACCGCAAGCTCGGGGTGGATGCTGAGCAGCGTGCCACGGTCCAGACCCCGGACGGACAGCTGAGTGACCGCCGCGTGTCCTCTGTCTACTGTAAGTACACCATATGTGTGTTTCCAAGGAACTAAGGACCCTTGTAACTCTTACTGTCGGAGAAGGCAGCGTTAAACTGAATATCTGCTTGGAAACTGTTGTCATTTCTTTCTTTCTGATCAAAATAGAGAAAACAGTGGACTAATCGAGAATTCCCAGGACCAGGCAAAGGTACTCATTCATTTTCTGCACACGTGCTGTGCTTTGGGGAACAAGTTAAAAGGTGTCGCCTGTCCTGCAGGAATTTAGTGAGAGAGAAAATAACCAGAAAGTAGGGGCAGAATGTGCCCAGTGTGCTAAGATACAAACAGAAGGCTTCGGGACAGAAGCAGGGTCTGAGCTGAGGTTCTGGGGATGGGTTGGATTTGGGCAGGAAGGTATACATGTGGTGGTCCAGGTAGTGATAAAAGGTTAGGATTGGGGGGAGCTGGGGACCGTTCAGGGAGCAGCAGCCGGACAAGCTGGCGGGGTTCAGGCTACAGTGACAGGATGGGGGTGCAAACAGCTGGACGGGACGCAGGGGTGTCCTGAGCGCCGCCTGGAGCCCCTAAGCCCCCCTCAGGAAGCTCAGTGCGGCTTCCGGGTGAAGGTGGGGGCTAGGCCCCTGGAAGGGAGAGTTCTGATGGCGACTGTAGCTGTTTGGAGGGGGCTAAGGGCTCAAGCTCCAGAGTCAGCCCAGCTCTGCTGTTTCCAGCGGCGTGACTTCGGTCAGGTGAGCACGGTTTAGCTGCCCCCTCTGTCCCCAGCCCTTCACAGGCAGAATGGAATGAAGGAGCCCCCTTCATGGGTTTCCATAAGGATTAAATCAGCTCTGTCAAGGGCTTGGCCATGCTGATTAGTCCCACCAGGTTTGGAGAGGCTGGTGAGCTTGCAAGGAAATACTGCTTTTCTTGCAAAACTGAAGTGTATGTGTGAGAATGGAAATCAAGAAGTCAGCCTTCCCTGAACTTAGTTGAATAGACTAAGAGTATTTGCTGTCAAGTGTAGGCGACCTGAGGACCACATGGGGTGGGCAGGGCTGGTCATTTTATGGAAAAATAAAATTTCATGGTGCTTCCGTGTGCATCCAGTAATTTGAGCATTATGGCAGAGCCGGTGAGGTAGGCAAGATGGGCGTTTCCTCCCTGTGAGGCTAAGTGAGGTCCCCCAAGGGCTGCCCTGAATCCAGTCCTTTTGAATCCAAGTACTTCACACGGCTCAGGATAAGACCCTAGGCTATTGCCTCTATTTCCAGTAGCTTCTCGGAGCAGGGAGACTCTGGAGAGTGATCTTTTGAGCAGAAGTAGTATTTTTCTATTTGTCTATTTCCTAGAAAGTAACTCTGCTATGGTTTGAATGTTTGTGTGCCCCCAAAATTTGTATGTGGAAATCCTAACCTCTGAGAGGTGATTGGGTCATGAGTGTGGAGCCCCCGTGATGAGATTGGTGCCCTTACAAAGAGACCCCAGAGAACTCACTCGGCCCCCTTGCGTGTGCGGCCTCAATGAGAAGATGCCATCCTTGAGCCAGAAAGCGGGCCTCACCCCAACACTGAATCTGCTGGTGCCTCAATCTCGGACTTCTTAGCCTCCAGAACCTGAGAAATAAGTGTGTGTTGTTTATAAGTCACCCTGTCTGTGGTATTTTTATTATAATAGCCCAAACTGACTCCCGCTTGTTGGGTACCTCCATGCACGAGGGTCCATGCTGGGGGCTTTACCTGTGTTATCTTGGGGGGGTGCCCACCCTACCTCGGTGAAGCACTACTATGTGACTGGACAGAGAAGGAAACTGAGGCTCAGAGGTCCGGTCATTTCCAGGGTCACTGCTCAGGCTTTTCGGATCCTGAAGCCAGTCTCTACTGTGGGCAGTGCTGCCCATCTCGGGGCCCTGGGTGAAATGTGAAAAGCACCCCAGCAAGCAGCATAGCTGAGTTCCAATAAAGGGAACGTTTACTGCAGATTTGTTTTTATTCTAAAGATAGCAGAAGGGGACCACTTGGAGAATGTTTGGCCTTTGAGAATCACATGTTGAAATAGGCATCATGTGTCAGAAGAGCCCTCACTGGCAAGACAGGCTCTAAAATGGGTGAGAAATGGGAGTAATGGAGCAAAAGGTGGTTGTTACCTTTCAGTGACAGTCAGGAATGAACAGCTCTCCAGGAAAGTTTGTAACTAATACGGAAACTTTACTTACATGAGAAAATGAGAACCAAAAGGAAATATAAAACAGAGTTCAGGGAAGTTTAGATAATTAATGGTGAGCTCAAGGAGGTTTAGGTCATTAATGGTGAGTTAATAAGAAATGTAGCTTGAAAACCGAAACAGAGTTTAAAATGTTCCAGGAATATTCATGTTTAATGAGACAGGTGAGTACAGCCAAGAGCTTACCAGTGGGTGCAGAGTCAGAAGTCAGGGAGAGAGGAGGTGTTCCTTGGGACTGGGCAGATGAGACAGTGTATGACTGTTGGGTGGTTGGGGGGCATGTGTGTCATCAAATGATCCCCATAGTCTTAAGTCCTGGAGGAGATGGGGTGGGGGCTGCAGCTGGGCTGTCAGAGACATTCCGGATAGCAGAGAGTTTCTCCACATCTACATCAGTCTTGTTAGCTCACATGTCCTAGTGCTTTAGAAAACAGCTGCACTGTATTGTAGGACACTGTCCCAGGAACGAACACACACACACACACACACACACACAACTTGGACAGGAGTCTAAGAAAACAAAGATTATGTGAAGAAATGGAAATGTCTATAACAAAAAACCCCAGGCAAGTCAAAGGCATCGGATGAGGTCAAGTGATGGTGGCAAGAGATATGGGTCCTTAACTGGGTGTGTGTGTGTGTGGGGGGGTTGTCATTAGGTGAAAACAGTAGAAACTTGCATTTGTCAAACAGGGATTGTGTGTCTGAGGCCAGACCGGGTGCTCCATGTCCTTATGAAATCTCAAGGGCCTGGCTGAGGAAGAGGTTTTTCACCAGCCAGGAAATGAGTACTCCTGGTGGGGGCTCTGGAACTTGTACCGGGGGCAGTTCTGCCTTGTTTCTGGATATAGACTTGAGTTAAGCTGTGCTGGGTAAAAGCTGAGAAAAAAGAATATAAAGAGACTTGTCAGCCTCCTTACTGAAATTGGAACAGAGAGGAATGGACAAACCAGTTTGGTAAAGATAAGGCCTAACATTTATCGAGTCTTAACCTGTTACAGAAAAGCAAGTACAGGGACACCTGGGTGGCTTAGTCCGGTTTAGCATCCAGCTCTTGGTTTTGGCTTAGGTTGTAATCTCAGGGTCATGAGATTAAGCCCCGTGTCAGGCTCTCCACTCAGCACAGAGTTTGCTTAAAACTCTCCCTCCGCCTTCTTTTGCCCCTACCCCTGTGTGCCCTCTCTCTCTCTCAAATAAATAAATAAATAAATCTTAAAAAAAAAAAAAAAGGAGAAGAAGAAGAAGAAAGGAAAGAACCGGGGGGCCTGGCTGGCTCAATCAGTACAGCATGTGATTTGTGATCTCAGGGTTGTGAGTTTGAGCCCCAAGTTGGATGTAGAGATTACTTACAAATAAAAAAAATCTTAAAAAAAAAAAAAAAGCAAGCATAATCATGGTGGCTAAAATGACTTTTGTACAAATATTGATGCTTGGCAAGTCTTTAAAAAATAAATTGGCTTTATTGATTTATATGAGATGAAATTCACCTATTTAATATTTGAAGTTCATTTTCAAGTTCAGTGAATTTTTTTCCAGTGTCTATACTCATGTACTCACCACCATAACCATTCACAGAACATTTTCATCAACCCATAAGGTTTCCTCATGCCCTTTGCAGTCAATTTTCTCTATCCTACTCCTGGCCCGAGCAGCTACTCCTGTTTTCTGTGCCTATGATTTGTTTTTTCCAAAATGTCAGTAGACATTCATCAGATACCATGTAGTCTTTTGCATCTGGCCTCTTTCACTGAGCCCATGCAATTAAGGTTTACCCATATTATTCTACCTATATTCCTCAATTTTTTATGCATTCTCAAGTTGATGGACATTTGGGTTGTTTCCAGTTATTGCCTACTATGAACAGAACTGCTGTGGACATTCACGTACAGGTCTTCATGTAGGTATGAGAAATTATTTATCTTGGACATATTCCCAAGGGTGAGATTGCTGGGTTGTATGGTAAATATATGTTTAATTTTTAAAGATTGTTTTTCACAGTTGCCGCACTCTTTACTGAAAGCAACATATGAGGTTTTCAGTTGCCTATTATCTTTGGTCACACTTCATATTAGTAGTCTTTTCAATTTTCCCATTCTGTGATGGTATCTCATTATAGTTTTTATTTGCTTTTCCCTGGTGACTAATGACAGTAGGCATCTTTTCATGTGCTTGTGAGATTCATATATCATTAGTAAAATGTTTAAATCTTTTGCCCATTTTTAATTGGATTGTTTTTCTTCTTCTTGAGTTTAAAGTTCTTTGTAGGGGCACCTGGGTGGCTCAGTTGGTTAAGCATCTGACTTCAGGTCAGGTCATGATCCTGGAGTCCAGGACCGAGCCCCATGTTGGGCTCCCTGGTCGGCCGGGAGCCCGCTTCTCTCTCTGCCCTCTGTTCCACTCCCTTTGCTCCTCCCTGCACTCATGCTATATATTCTAGATGTAAGTCATTTATCAGATATATACAGGCATACACTTTTATTGCATGTCACTTTATTGCATTTTGCAGATACTGCATTTTTTTTTTTTTTACAAATCAGAGGCTTGTGGCACCCTGTGCCAAGCAAGTCTGTTGGCACCATTTTTCCAGTAGCACTTGCTCCCTTCGTGTCTCTGTGTCACATTCTGGTAACTCTTGCAATATTTCAACGTTTTCCATTAATATTAAACAGCTGAACCTTGAACAATGCAGGGGTTAGGGATGCCAACCCCCCTGCACAGCCCCACGCGGCCCAAAATTTGCATGTGACTTTGACTTCCCCCAAAATGTAACTACTTATAGCTTATTGTTGACCAAAAGGCTTACTGATGACATAAATAACAGGTATTTTGAATACCTGTTATATGTGTTACATGCTGTATTCTTGCAACAAACTAAGCTAGAGAAAAGAAAATGTTATTTAAGAAAATCATAAGGAAGAGAAAAAGCATTTGGAGGACTGTATTTATCAAAAACAATTTACATATGAATGGACCGATGCAGTTGAAACCCACGGTGTTCAAGGGGGAACTGTATCTATGATGAGTATTTACAACTCACTGAGAGCTCAGATGCTTAGCATTTTTTAATAATGAAGTATTTTTAAATTAATGTGTATACAGTTTTTTATTCATAATGCTGTTACACACTTAATAGACTACAGTATAATGTAAACATAATTTTTATGTCCACTGGGAAACCAAAAATTTCATTCGACTTGCTTTGTTGCAGAATTTGCTTAATTGCAGTGCTCTGGAATCGAACGCGCTGTATCTCCAAGGTCTACCTGTGTGTGTTTAGGAGATATTTTCCCCAGTCTGCGTTTGCCTTTCCATTTAATCATCAGAGCCTTTTGAGAGCAGAAGTTTTTGATTTTGGTGAAATCTGACTTATCCATGTTCTCTGTTTATTATTTGTATGTTTTGTGGCCTATTTAAAGGTTTTCTTCTAGAATTTTAGTCCTTATAGTTCCATACATTTTGAGTTAATTTAAGTATACGGAGTAAAATAAGAGTTTTAGTTCTTTTTTTTTTTTTTTTTTTGCATACAGGTATCCTGTTACCCAGCACTGTTTTAAAGACTGTTCATTCTTGAATGATCTTGGTACCTTTATCAAAGTGTGGGTCTACTGCTAGGCTCTCTGTTCTGATTTTTTTTAACCAGTTATTTTTATTGAGATGTAATTCACATACCGTAAAATTCACCATACCAAAGTGCACAATTCAGCCGTTCTTAGTATATTCACAAGGTTGTGCAACCATCACTACTGTCTGATTCTGCAACATTTCCGTTACTCCAAAAAGAATATTCCGTTGACCTTTTTCCAGCTTTGTTGAGATATAATTGTTGTAGAAGTTTAAGGCATACAGTGTGTTGATTTGATACATTTCTGTATTGCAGTATGATTTCTTTTTTTTAAATAGATTTTTATTTATTTATTTGACAGAGAGAGGTTACAAGTAGGCAGAGTGGCAGGCAGAAGGAGAGGGGGAAGCAGGCTCCCTGCTGAGCAGAGAGCCTGATGCAGGGCTCGATCCCAGGACCCTGAGATCATGACCTCAGCCGAAGGCAGAGGCTTTAACCCACTGAGCCACCCAGGCGCCCCTGCAGTATGATTTCCACCATGGTGTCAGTGAATACCTCTATCGCGTCACATATTTATCATTCCTTTTTAAGTTTTATTTAAGTAATCGCTACACTGATCATGGGGCTTGAACTCAGAACCCCGAGATCGAGAGTCGCATGCTCTACCAACTGAGCCAGCCAGGCGCCCCATCATTTCTTTTTTGTGGTGATATTTAAGATCTGTTCTTTTAACTGTCCAGTACATAATACGGCATCGTACACAGTATTCACAATGCTGTGCATCAGATTCCCAGAACACGTTCATCTTCTGACTGGAAGTTTGAACCCTTTGAGCAAAATCTCCCCATTTCCCCCAGCCCCAGCACCTGGTAATTACCATGCTACTCTCTGTTCCTGCAAGTTTGGCTTTCTTACAGTCCACATATAAGTAATAACATAGGGTATTTGTCTTTCTCTGATTTCTTTCATTTAGCATATTGTCCTCAAGATCCATCCACGTTGTTATTACATAGAGCAGGATTTCCTTCTTTTTCTTGGCTGGATAGTATTCCACATCTCTCTCTCTCTCTCTCTTTCTCTCTCTCACACACACACACACACACAACCCACCACATCCTTTTTTTTTTTTAAGCTTTTATTTATTTATTTGACAGAGAGAAAGAGAGAGAGAGATAGCAAGAGCAGGAACACAAGCAGGGGAAGTGGTAGAGGAAGAAGCAGGCTTCCCGCCAAGCAGGGGGCCCAATGTGGGCTCGATCCCAGGACCCTGGGATCATGACCTAAGCTGAAGGCAGACACTTAACGACTGAGCCACCCAGGCGCCCCAACCATATCTTCTTTATCCATTCATCTGTTGACAGACATTTAGATTGTTTCCATATCTTGGCTGTTGTAAATAGTGCAGTGAACATGGGATATCTCTTTGGATATATACCTGTAAGTGGGATTACTGGATGATATGGTAGTTTTGTTTTTAATTTTCCTGTGACCAAACATATGATCTAGCCATACTGTTTTGCATAGTGACTGTACGAATTTACATTTCCACCAACAGTGTACAAGGGTGGCCTTTCCTCTATGTCCTTGCCAAACTTTGTTATCTTTTTGGTGATAATCATTCTAACAGGTGGAAGGTGATATCATATTGTGGTTTTGATTTGCATTTCCCCAGTGTTGAGCACCTTTTCCTGTACCTGTTGGCCATTTGTATGACCAACATTTCATTTTGGAAAAATGTCTGTTCAGTTCCGCTGCCCATGTTTTAATTAGATTGTTTTTGTTTTTTTCATTATTGAGTTGTATGAGTTTTTAAAAATATATTTGGGATATTAACCCTCTGTCAGCTATATGGTTTGCAAATATTTTGTTCCCATTCAATATGTTGCCTTTTCATTCTGTTAATTCTTTTGCTGTACAGAGGCTCTTTAGTTTAATGTAGTCTCACCAATTTTTGTTTTTGTTGCTTGTGCTTTTGGTGTCACATCTAAAAACTTGTTGCCAAGACCAATGTCAAGGAGATTTCACCCTGTGTTTTCTTGTAGGAATTTAAGTTTCAGGTCTTATTTTAAATCTCTAATCCATTTCAAGTTAATATTTATGTGTGGTATAAGATGAGTATTTAATTTTATTTTTCTGCATGTGGCTATTCAGTTTTCCTGATACCATTCATTGAAGAGACTGTCCTTTTCCCATTGTGTATTCTTGGTTCTATGTCCAGTGTTAATTGACCATATATGCCAGGGTTTATTTCTGGGGTCTCAATTCTGTTTCATTATCCATATGTCTGTTTTTATTGCCACTGTCATACTGTTTTAATTACTATAGCTTTTTAGTATAGTTTTAAATCAGGATGCATGATGCCTCCAGCTTTGTACTTCTCAGGACGGGTTGTTCTATTTGGGGATTTTTGTGGTTCCATACAAGTTTTAGGATTGTCTTTTATATTTCTGTGAAAAATGCCTTTGGGATTTTCATAGGGATTGCACTGAATCTATACATAGCTTTGGGTAATATGGACATTTTAACAATATTAATTCTTCCAATCCATGAACATGGGATATCTTCCCATTTATTCATGTCTTCCATTTTTGTCATCAAGATATTATGGTTTTCAGTGTACTGATCTTTTACCTCCTTGGTTCAATTTATTCCTAGGCATTTTATTGTTTTTGGTGCTTGTGACTGGGATTGTTTTCTTAATTTCTTTTTCAGAGATTTTGTCATTATTATATAGAATACAATCAATTTCTGTTTGTTGATTTTGTACCCTGCAGGTTAACTAAATTTCTTGATTAGTTTTAATAGTTTTTTGGAAGAGTCTTTAGGATTTTCTACATATAAGATTATATAATTTGCAAACAAAGAAGTTTTACTTCTTCCTTTCCAATATGGTTGCTTTTTATGTCTTCATTTTCCTATCACTCCGGCCAGAACTCCTAGTAGTATTTTGAATAAAACTAGTGAGAGTGGGCATCCTTGTCTTGTTCCTGATCTTAGAGGAAAAGCTTTCGGTTTTTCACTGTTGAGTATGATGTCAGCCGTGGGTTTGTCACATATGACCTTTATTAGATTGACTTATGTTCCTCTGTACCCAGTTTGTTGGAGTTTCTATAATGAAAGGATATTTTGTCAAATGCTTTTTCTGCCTCTATTGAGATGATCATATGGTTTTATCTTTCATTTTATTAATGTGGTATATCATATTTGTTGATTTGTGTGTGTTGAACCATCCTTATCCCATGGATTAATCCCACTTGATTATGGTGTGTGATCCTTCTAATGTGCTGTGTTGCATTCCATTTGCTAATATTTTGTTAAGACTTTTTGCATCTCTATGCATCAGGAATATGAGTCTCTCGTCTTCTTGTGGTAGTGTTTTTTAGCTTTGGTATTGGGGTAATGCTGGACTTGTAAAATGAGTTTGGGCATATTCCTATCTCTTCAATTTTTTGGCTGAGTTTGAGAAGGATTGGCATTAATTCATCTTTAAATATTTGGTAGAATTCAGTAAAACCATATGGTCCTGGACTTTTCTTTGTTAGGAGATCTTTGATTACTGATTCAGTCACCTTATTTGTTATTGGTTCATATACTCTATTTCTTCATCCTTCTCTATTGATAAGTTGTATGTTTCTAGGAATCTATCAGTTTCTTGTAGGTTATCCAACTTGTTGGCATTCATAGTAGTCTTCTGTGATCCTGTGTATTTCCATGGTATCAGTTATAATGTCTCCTCCTTTGTTTCTGATTTTATTTACTTGAATCTTCTTTTTAAGTCTAGCTAAAGTTTTGTCAATTTTATCTTTTAAAAAACCCAGCTCTTAGTGTCATTTATGTTTTCTGTTTTTTGACCTCTACTTATTTCTGTCCTGACCTTTGTTATTCCCTCCTTCTGCAAACTTTAGGCGTAATTTGTTCTTCTTTTCATATTTCCTGAAACCTGTCATCTACTCTGTTACTATATGCGTCTTAAAAATGTAATGCACAGGGGCGCCTGGGTGGCTCAGTTGGTTAAGCATCTGACTTCGGCTCAGGTCATGATCTCAGGGTCCTGGGATCAAGCCCTGCATCGGCTTTCTGTTCAGTGGGGAGTCTGCTTGTCCTCCTCCCTCTCCTTCTGCCCTTCCCCACTTGTGCTCACTCTCTCTCAAATAAAAGCTTTTTAAAAAATGTGATGTACATTAAAAAAAAATTATCTTTCTAGAGAGAGGTTAAGTGAGGGGAGGGGCAGAGGGAGAGAACGAGAATCTCCAGGAGACTCCCTGCTGACTATGGAGCCTGACCCAGGGCTTGATCTCATGACCCTGAGGTCATGACCTGAGCTAAAATCAAGAGGCTTAACCAACTGAGCCATCCAGGTGCCCCTGTAATGCACATTTTGTGAAAGTGCAACACATCAGGAAAGCGCGGAGATCACGTGTGGTGGATTTCCTCATAGGAACAGCCCATGGCAGCAGCATCTAGGCCAAGTGTCTTCATGTCTGTCCTCAGTGGCAACCACTGCGCTGCCATCCGGCTGCAGAGAGGAGGCAGGCTGTTATTCATGTTCGTATAAACAGTGTACAGTTTGCACTGCTGCCCCCTGACTTCTGTCACCCAGCACTGCTCGTGATGTCGTCATCCATTTGTTCCCGCTGCGGGAGTTCTGCACAGTGTACCCCTTTATGAGCCCGTTTTACTGGTGATGGACATCTGGGTACTCTCTCTACTTCTGGGCTGTTACAGACGGTGCCGATCAGAATATGCCTGTCGCTTTTTGGTGCACTCGGGTTGACATTTCTGTGGAGCACTGGCCTGGAGTGGAGTGGCGGGGTCGTGGGGTAGGCACGGGCCCAGCTTCCGTACATACTGTCACGCAGTCTTCCATGGGCTTGCATTAGATCATGTTTTAAGACAGAAATCTTCCATGTCTCCCCCTGGGCTTAATACCTTTAGTTACCCCCATCACATAGGGCTACAAGCTAGGGCTCTAGTAACCGGGCCCAGGCTCTTCCCCAGTGGTCCCGGCCTCCCGCTCACTTCATGCTCTGGCCCCCAGGCATGCCCAGGCCATCCCCCTGCTCAGACCACCTGTTTGTCCCCTAACCATCCCCTGACTTGCGCCCACCTCTTTCCTATTTCTCCTCAAGGACTCTGCTGTTCAGTCTCTCTCCTTCCGGACATGTGACGCCCTGCTCCCCCGGGCATGCCTCATTGGCCTCCCCACAGTGTCTCATCATCACCTTTTAAAGTCTCTCTGCTGCTCAGCACCTGGGGAGGAGGTGTCGTCCGCCTGGGCTGCGTCAGTCTTGCTCGTTCTGTGAGAGGGACCAGCTCTCTGAAGAACTGTCTTTATCCCAAGATGGGAGCAGTGGGAGGGAGGGAGAGATTCCTTAACTCGGAAATAGTTGAAGTCATTGTTAACGATAATACAGTGCCAAGCTGGCACGAATTTTGAAGGATCAGCTCTTTTGGGCCACTGTGGCCAGTGGGGTCCTCCCCCTCCCCCATGGCCTCCGTGCCACGGTCACGCTGGACAGCAGGGCCCGGGGGCCCATTCGAGAGACTGGGAGAGAGCTGCACAGCTCTCATCAACCTCCGTTTGTGGTTCGTGACACAAGGCCTTAGGAAGTGGGGGATTGCTGGTTTCCTCTTTGGGGAGACTCCTGAGATCCCAGATGACACCTGCTACTTCAGCCCTGAGGGGAAGGAGACAGTTCCTCCTGCTGCTGCTGACCACAGGCTGGCCCAGGACAGGGGAGGGTGGAGAGGAGACAGACCTTATTTTCTTGTCTTTGTTGTTCATGTAGACAACATGTTTCTTGGGTGTTTTTATATATATGAAAGTCATTTGGGGCAAGGAAAATGACCAAGTTCCTACAGACAGAAAACTAAAATTCTTGGACTAATTAGGAGAATGTTTGAGTAAACACAATGGTAGCTTCCCTGAGTCCTTCTGCTGATCATGATTGAAGGAACATTTACAAGCCTAAAAAAAAAAAAGTCCAGTAATGGAAAACAAAGCTATTCGGTTGTTCTTGAAAGGTCTGAAAAACCATTTAAACTGAATATTGGAGTTATTCTCTGATAACCACAAAGTAGCCACAAGGGATTTTTAGATTCTCCCTGGATTTTGCTCTTCCCAGAACAGACTCTGTGTTAGCTTTTAAGTGCTTTTTAAAAGCCAACTGTAGACCAAATTGTGCTTTTTAGTAATAGTTAGGGTCCCGGGATCCACCCCTGAGCACTAGCGAGGCCAGAGCATCATGAATCCTGAGGAAGAATGGTATGTTCGGCCTCAAAGCTGCTGGCTTCTGTCCGCTCAGCCTAGTGGTAATGTGGCTTTTAAAGTGGGATTTAAAAAAAAATTTCTGGTGGGGGTTTCGTATATGAAAGGGTTGGATTCAATTAGTTCAGCGCATCCAGTTCCCTTGAAACCCCACTCATTCCAATATGTTTTTCTAGTAGTTTTGGACCCAAGGATTCTGGCTGCTGTCAGCAAACAGTGAGCAGCTGTGTGTTCAGGACTCACAGGAATGTGAGTAAATGGATCCACTTTATGTCAAGTATTTAACAGCATGTTTAGTAACATAGCCTTCATTTCATCCCCACTTCCTTCTTGGAATTCAGAGTTTCAGCTGCTCTCTCAACTGTTTTAATTGAGTTGAACTAAGGGTAATGAGAAGAGCACTGGAAGGATTTGAATGCTTGGGGGACAGGTAATTAATCAAAAACCCCATTAGGCTTGATTTTCTGTGCTTCTATTTTTTTAAAGCCTTATTTCTTTTTTAAAACTTTAAAGCTGGAGACCCGTGCATCCTGTGTGGACGTGGGCTCGTCCTCTGGCACACTAACAGCCAGTTAGCTCCCCTCTGGCTTGCCTTCCTCCCCCTTGCCTGTCGGACCACCTCCAGGTAACCAGCAACTTTGCAGAGAATTTAAACTGGTTTTAACAATATTCTTAACAAAAGGTAATTCTGAAGGTAAATCTGTTACGAAAAGAATTGAGTCCTGAATTCCAGAGCACACTGGAAATGGAGTTTGGATTACTGCGGGTTCCAGAGGGCTGGAACCAGCCGGGAGCCTGGGGTGGTTAGCACCGGACACACCAGCGGGGCATGGGGGGAGCCGCGTGTGCTCGTGGTTTCACAGTAATGCTCAGGGATCCTTTGGTAGCGTAGGTGGTCTGGAGCTTCGTAGCTGTATTTGCTGGTCCTCTTCCAGAGTCTTTTTGCTCATTCTGTCCCGCGTCACTGGGAGAAGCCTGTGATTGGCTCTCCCGTGGATCCTGGGTCCCAGGCAGCCGAGGGCAGGATGCCCGCGTGTCTCACCACCAACCCCTCTGGCCTCGCCCCATCTGGCTGGGTGAGCCAGGTCCTTCGGACAGTCGGCAGGGCTTGGCTTTGACCTCAGCTCCCTGTGCAGTTCTTCTGGGAGGGTGTTCCTCCAGAGCTATGAAATACTGTCTTAAATACAGGGAGTGGGCTCAGGCCTAGCCAGGAACCCTCCCCTGCATTTTACACAATTTTATTCACTTCTGGGCGGGCCTGACTTCTAAAGTGGTTATCTAAGAGTTGTTTAGGTGCACGTTCTCCTTCTAGAAAAGTTAGCAAACCACCTAAAAAGGAATGGCTTTCTATGACATTTTGTAATAGTGCTTTTGTGTTGCTTCAGACTTAAATTTAAGTTGTATTTATAAACTCCCCATTTCTCACCTAAGAAAGCAGAACAGTTAAATAAAAACCATTTTGTTAATATAGCCTTAAAATGTTTCTGAAAAACAAAAGCCTTTAGATGGTACACTGAAGGACAGTCATTCCCTTTCCCTCCATTGCTTTCGGCCTAAATTGTCACTGAGAAAAACAAAGACCTTTGGGGGCAAACAAGGTAGGTGGGAGTTACCTGCCTCAAACCAGACCCCTTGGCCCTTCCGCCACGCACTGTAGATGGATGTCGGGTTGGGACAGGGCACAGATTCTTGGCTCTTTCTCCTTGACCTTGTGCCAGGCACAATGAACATATTTGGAGCAATGGCCAGCATGTCAGTTAAGAGCTACATTCTTCTCTAGCAGGCTTGCAAATGTATTCCAAAAGGCAAATCAGTTGCTCTATTTCTTAGGAGCCAAGTGTGGGAAGCCTCTGCTTGGTCGGCGGCAGTGTGGACAGTCCCCGGGTGGGTCATCACAGCCAGAGAGGCCCCAGTCTGAACCCCGGGAGCCGTGCCTCAAAGCTCACTGCACCCTCCGCCCCACCTCCTTGGGCTGCTTCACCTGCCGTGAGCCCAGAGAACAAATCGAGAAGTCTCTTGGCCTCATTTATACTGCATGTTGGGTTCCAGAAAGTGACTAGGGAGTTTAAGTTTAAGGGAGGCCATCACAAATCCTAAATAAAAGGTAGGAAGGTTTTGCTGGTGATTGGAGATTGTGAAGCATGTTGAACTCAGATAAGAATATAAACTGGTAACCGTAATTACAGACTGAGAGGCTGGCAAATGTGTTCCTTCGATGATCTCAATTGTTTTCTTTAGATCGGTTTTCTTTGAGATAAAATTTACACACAAGAAAATGCACACATTAAGCATATAGGTGGATCATTCCGAAAGCTGTGTATGCTGCCCTCCTGCATTCCCAGCCAGTTCTGCTGGCAACGGAGCTGGACTTCTCCCCGCTGAGCTGGTCATAGGGGTCACATGCGACCTTGGCCTCGCTGTGAGTCTCGCTGAATCCCATGCGTGGTGGGACCCTGGGGTTCCGTGCTCCTGGGACATCGAGAATGCTGTGTGCCGGTGGGGCTGCATGGAGCTACTCTGTTTGCTGGTGTCCCATCGGATTTCACTTAACACAAGGTCAAAGATAAAACTGTTAGAATTCCAGGATGGTGCACGCCTGGCAGGTCGCAGTGATCTATGCTTGGTGCGCAGTAGACACCCGGGGGTGCCTTCTGGGTGAGGACATAAATGGAGCCCGGCGTGGAGCGGGCCGGAGCCACTGGCTGCCCGGGCCCCTGGAGGCAGGGAGGGCTGCTGTCATGCGGTTTCGGGCAGAGCTGGGTGAGAGCTTTCACAGGGCGGGAAGGTGGGAAGGCAAACTTACCTGCTCTGTCGGCTGTAACTGGGCACCCGCGTCACTCTGTCTGTTTCCCCATCTGTAAAATGGGGAGAACCTGAGAGTGAGGAGCTGTCCGCTGGGTATTAACCTGAGACTGTGCGTGGAGCCGTTAGCGCGGGCCGGGCACAGAGTTCACGCGCTCGCCTCCCGTGGCGGCATCGGTCCTATGCTCCCCGAGCCACAGGTGCGCCCTTTGTGGTGAGGGCTCTCGGCACCTTCCTCCCGGGCCTCAGCCCTGCTGGTGGCCTGTGTGTCCCCTTTCCCCCCGGCCCAGCGGGCCCCTCTCTGGCTGTGGGGTGGCCTCCCCGTCCTGTGCAGCCTGGCGCCCGAGCGCCCTCGCCCTGATCCGGCCGTCAGGGACTTTACAGCCGGGCCTGGGGGTGGGAGGGGATGGTCCTATCTCCCTCGAGGTCACTTCGTTGTAAGGTGGCAAAATAACTGTCTTCAAAGTGGATGGCATCTAAAAATCTTTGTAAGCTGCCTGCCATGGCCAGAGTGGAGCCCCGCGGGCCAGCTGCGGGTCAGCATCCGGAGGACCCCGGGGGCGTCAGGACCATAAAGCGCCTGTGTGTCCCACGGGCCCATGAGGGGTTCCGGGCGGGGGGACCCTCGCTTCTTGATTTGGGCCGGAGCCGCCCGTTAGTGCGAGGAAGGTGTGTGGCCGGTGGGGCTGGCGGGGCTCGGCCGGGCAGGAGGCGGACTTTCCGCGACGCTTGGAGCCCGTCCCACCTCCCTGCCGACCCCGCCGTCCACACTCCTCGCGACTGGTTGGTTCGGGACAGGGGTTCAGTTTTGGGCCCCTCGGGTCCCAAGCGCAAGGGGCGGTCGCCCCAGGCCAGCAGCGGCCTGGCCGTCCCGGACACACCGATGACGCCCTTGGCAGAGGCAGGGCTCGGGGTCATCCAGACGCGGCTCTGAAACCCCGCGTTGATTGCTCGCAGCCATGCGTCTCTGTCCTCGATTCTGTGGGGGATCCATGCATTGCAGGGACGGTGACACGACAGGGTAGAAAACACTTTCAGACTTGTCCGCAGACGGTGTTCGCTAGAGGAAGGACAGGAACCTATTCTGTGGCAGATCGAATCCCAGGAACACAAAACCCCACCAGCTCGCTCGCCTGCGCCTCTCGAGGTGCTCACTTCTGCGCCTGGTTCCAGTCTGCCCTTCGGGTCTCTCGTTTATTAACTTTGACAAGTAACCTCTTGGTTGTACACGATTTTATTCACAATTTGTTTTTCTGATTCAAAGCGAACATGAGAGCCTAATCCTCTAATGGGAATTAATTGCTTGTTTCAGTGCTTAACTCTGATCCTTTCTCAGTCCCCACAGGGATGAGTTTCTTCCTGAAGGGTCTGTATTTGTTCAAAACACAATCAGAAAGGTAATGATGTTTTTCTTATGAAAAGAGCCAGAAATGCAAGATGTTAATTTTTTTTTTTTCTTATGTAAGTAGTAAAGGATACAATTCAGTAGATGAAATGTAGACTATTATAATTTGGTCATTCTAGCAGGCTGCATTAGTTCCTAGAAAAGACGTTTAATTGTATTGTCAGGTTTTCTTTCATAAGAAGAAATTATCTTCTGCAGAAGAAAGCTACTGGACTGATTTTCCACAGAGTTGAACTTAACAACCATGGTCTAACCAGGATCATTTCTTTTTTTTTTTTTTAAGATTTTATTTATTTATATGACAGAGAGAGAGAGAGATCACAAGTAGGCAGAGAGGCAGGCAGAGAGAGAGGGGGAAGCAGGCTCCCTGCTGAGCAGAGAGCCCGATGTGGGGCTCGATCCCAGGACCCTGAGATCATGACCTGAGCCGAGGGCAGAGGCTTAACCCACTGAGCCACCCGGGTGCCCTAACCCGGCATAGGATCATTTCTATGTAACAGCACCTTCCTGGGTATTCTTGGCTCTGAAAAATAATTAAGGCCCAACCAGTAATTGATATGGCTTGATTCCCTCTCCCATTTATTATGTAGAATATTCATTTTTGTTTTATTTTTTTAAGAGGTTTCACTGAGAGGAATATAAGCTAGTAGATATTTTTGTAAGATCTTGATAAAGGAAGGAGGTGGGGTGGAGAACCTAGAAAAGAGCATTCACTGGGTGCTGAGGCCATGTACACAATCGGCAGTCAGTAGAGATAGAATAAACCCAGTTTTAAAACAACTTTCCTAAAGATCCACTGTTGCCAGGTGGTAGAGATGGGGATTCGACTCAGGCCTGTCACTGTGCATGTCTTTACTCTTACTGTGCACTGTGATCTTCCATGTCCTTCTATAGAACACTGAGGCCGCCCTGCCTGACCGCGTTCCCTGCAAGGGCTGAGCTCGCACTGTGGTCTGGGCCCACAGGGCAGGTGTGGTCACCCAGGAGCGTTCTAGAAGAGGCCTCCCTGGGGTATGTACTGCAGGTTAAAGCAGAGAAACAGCCGCTTCGAAAGGTCACTCTTCAGTTTCCTCTGGAAAAGCTCACATGGCTCACCTACAGCTGTTCGTAAATGCAGCTCCTGATATTTTAGCTAAGACTCTGACACAGCTGACACACAGTCACGTAAGAGCCTCGGGAGTGGCAGTGCCACCCCCTCCCAACTGGAATGAATCTCAGGCCTGTTGTCAGTTAGCCCTGGCGGGGGTTCTGAGAAGATCGGGCCCAGGTAACAGACTTTTTTACATGTCCTGTTGGCTGTGACCCTCATAGCAGCCTCTGGAGATGGGACGAACATGTCCAAGAATAGAAGAAAAACTACACTGGGCCTGGGTGGCTCAGTGGGTTAAAGCCGCTGCCTTCAGCTCAGGTCATGATCCCAGGGTCCTGGGATCGAGCCCTCCTCTCTCTCTCTGCCTGCCTCTCTGCCTACTTGTGATCTCTCTCTCTGTCAAGGCCTCTCTGCCTACTTGTGATCTCTCTCTCTGTCAAGTAAATTAAAAACAACAAAACTACACTGAAAGCTAGCAAAAGGAAGGAAAAAATAAAAACTGGAGCAGAGATAAAATACAGAAGAATAGAGAAAATCAACAAAATTGGCAAACTTTTCAATTAAGTCAGAAATGAAAGAGGGGACATTACAGCCCATTTAATAGAAATAAAAAGAATTACAAGAGAACAGTTGTGTGCCAAAAAATGGAAACCTAGATGAAATGGGTCGTTCTTAGAAACACACCCCACCAAGATGAACTGTGATGAATAGAAAATCAGAACAACTAATAATCAGAAAAGAGACTGAATTAGTAATCGAAACCTCTTAACATGGGGCACCTGGGTGGCTCAGTAGGTTAAAGCATCTGACTCTCGGTTTCAGCTCAGGTCGTGATCTCAGGTCCACGGGTCACGCTTGAGAGTCTCTCCCTTCCCCCAACCCCCGACTTGCGCACTTTAAAAACAAAGACCACGGGTGCCTGGGTGGCTCAGTGGGTTAAAGCCTCTGCTTTCGGCTCAGGTCATGATCTCAGGGTCCTGGGATCGAGGCCCGCATCGGGCTCTCTGCTCAGTGGGGGGCCTGTTTCCTCCTCTCTCCTCTCTCTCTGCCTGCCTCTCTGCCTACTTGTAATCTCTCTCTCTGTGTCAAATGAATAAATAAAATCTTTAAAAATAAATAAATAAATAAATAAATAAATAATAAATAAAAACAAAGACCAGAAGCAGATGGCTTCACTGGTGAATTCTACCAAATCTTCCCAGAAACTGAAAAGGAGGAAACACACTCAAGCTCATTCAATGAGAGCAGCATTCTCTGTTACAAAAACAACAGATTGATGTCCTTGAGGACTGATGCAAAAATTCTAAACAAGATATTAGCAAACAAATTCAGCAACACATTAAAAGGATTACATATCATGACCAAGTGTTTATCTCAGGAATGCAAGGGTGGTTCAACTAAGAAAATCAATGTAATACACATTAACAGAACGAAAGAAAAAAGTTTGACAAAATTCAACACCAGTTTGTGGTAAAAACACTTAAACTAGGAATAGAAGGAGACTACTGCCATATAATAAAGGCCATATTCAGAAAGCCCCAACCTAACCTCATACTCAGAGCTGCAAGACAAACTTTCTCCTCAAAGACCAGAAACAAGACAAGGATGCTTGTAATTTTACCACCTTTTTTTTTTTTAAGATTTATTTATTTATTTGACAGAGATCACAAGTAGGCAGAGAGGCAGTCAGAGAAAGAGGGGGAAGCAGGCTTCCTGCTGAGCAGAGAGCCTGATGCAGGGCTCGATCCCAGGACCCTGAAATCATGACCCAAGCCACCCAGGTACTCCGTAATTTTACCACTTCTATTCAACATAGTATTAGAAGTCCTACTTGAAACAATAAGACAAGTAAAAGTAGTAAGAGGTAACCAAATTGGAAAGGAAGAAGTAAAATTATCTCTGTTCACATTATCTTATATGTAGAAAGCCCTAAGATTTCCACAAGAAAACTGTTAGAACTAATAAACAAATACAGCGAAGTTGAAGGATACAGAATCGGTATACAAAAATCAGTTGCATTTCTATATATTAACAATGAAAAATCTGAAAAGAAAATATAAAAGCAAATTCCTTTTACAGTAACATTAAAAAGAATAAAATAGTTATACACCGAAAGCTGCAGCACACTGCTTAAAGAAATTAAAGATGATAAACAGAAAGACAGCTCATGGTCATCTACTACAAGACTATTGTTAGGATACTAATACTGCCCGAAGTGATCTCCAGGTTCAGTGCAACTCTCAGGAAAATTCCCAAAGGTGCATCTTTGCAAAAATAGAAAAATCCACCCTAAAGGGCGCCTGGGTGGCTCAGTGGGTTAAAGCCTCTGCCTTCGGCTCAGGTCATGATCTCAGGGTCCTGGGATTGAGGCCCACATTGGGTTCTCTGCTCAGCGGGGAGCCTGCTTACTCCTCTCTCTCTGTCTGCCTCTATGCCTACTTGTAATCTCTCTCTGTCAAATAAATAAATAAAAAATCTTAAAAAAAAAATCCACCCTAAAATTCTTAAGGAATAACCAGGGACCCCAAATAAGAGAAGTAATCTTGAAACATAACGAAGTTGGAGGTCTCCTACTTCCTGAATTCAAAAAACTTGCTGCACAGCTACAGCAATCAGAAATGGTGTGGCACTGACATAAAGACACACATATGCATAAACCAGTGAAAGGAAATAGTCTAGAAATCAGTCGTTGCATAGTTAAATGATTTTTAACAAGGGTGCCAAGACCAATGGGGAAAGGATAGTCTTTACAATAATTGGAAAACCGGCTATCCATATGCAAAAGAACGAAGTTGGACCCTTACTTTATACCACATACAAAAATTAACTCAAAACGGATCAATGACCTAAATATAAGAGCTAACACTATAAAACTCGAGAAAACATAGGGCATAAGTTTCATGACATTGGATTTGGCAGTGATTTCTTGGATATGACACCAAAACATGGGAAACAGAAGTAAAAATACATTGGACAACACCAAAATTCAAAACTGTGCATCAAAGGACACAACCAACAGAATGAAAAGTTAACCTATGAAGGGAACATATTTGTAAATCATGCATCTGGTAAGAGGTTAATATCCAGAAGATACAGAGAACTAAAACGCAATAGTGAAAAACCTGAATAGACATTCCTCCAAGGAAGATATATGGATGGCCAATAAACAGATGAAAAGATGCTGAACATCAACCATGGAAATGCACATCAGACCACAGTGAGCTACTGCCTCACACCAGTTAGGATGGCCTCTATCAAAACAAAGCAAACCAAAACAGAAAACATCAAGTGTGGACAGATATGTGGAGAAATTGGAACCCTCGTGCACTGTTGGTGGGAACATAAAAATGGTCCAGCTGCTAATGGAAAACAGAATGGAGGTTCTTCAGAAAATTAAACATAAAGTAACCGTATGAGCTAGCAATCCTATGTTCATGGCATTACTCACAACGGCCAGGAAGGGGAAGCAGCCCAGATGTCTGTTGGAGGACGGATGAGTGTGCTGTATGCATAGGATAGAGTATCACTCAGCCTTAAGTAGGAGAGAGATTCTGACATGGGCTGCAGCATGGATGAACCTTGAGGACATTAAGCTCCGTGAAATCAGCCACAAAAAGACAGACATTATATAATTTCACTTACATGAGGTGCCTAGAGTAGTCAGACTCCTAGAAATACAAAGAGCACGGGATGGCCAGGGGTGGGGAGACCGGGAATGGGGAGTTACTACTTAATGGGTATAGAGTTTCCGTTTGGTAAGATGGAAAGCATCTTGGAGATGGATGGGGTAATGGGGGCACAACAATGGGAACGTATTTAACATGACTCAACTGTACAATTAAAAATGGTTAGGGTGGCAAATTTTATATTTTGTGTATTTTATCACAATTTTTAAAAATTTGAAAAAAAGAAATTCATAGAAGAAAAAGGTTTAGCAAATAAAATTCAGTGAAAACAAGTGGGGGAGACAAAGACTATAGTAAGTATGTCCTTTGTAAACTGTCATCATCACTGCAGAGCATGAGTCCCGGCCTGTCCTTGACAGGGTCACCGCCCCGTGGCCCCGGGGTCAGCCTGAAGTGCAGAGCGCTGGGGGCACCACAAGCCCAGCAGACCCAGGCCCAGCGCCTGGTGCTACCCCCCCCACCCCTCCCCAGATCTGCACCTGGAGCCTCCTCGCCGAGGCCTTAGCTTCCCCCCTGCTCAGTGGGGTCCCACGACCTCTCTTTAACACGTGGGGCGGGTTCGGTAAGCAGAGGGCGCAGGGCTGGGCAGACGGGGCCTGGTCATCGCTGGGAGGACTCGGCCCCCACAGGAGCGCCATCCGCCATCGGCTGCGGCGTCCTGACCATGAGTTCTGTCCCCCGCCCCTCTCTCTAGGCCGGCTCCATCACTCCCGGGGGAGGGATTTCTTCTCCTCCCTTGCAGGCAAATCCCCAGAGTAAGGGGAGCCAGCACTGTCTTTGCTAAGAACCCGCTCTGGCATCGTGTGGCTCTTATTCCAAAGCCCAGGCTGTTTCCAGTGGGACCGCTGCGAACCTCTTTGCATCCGTGAGTCCTCAGCGCGGTGGTGCCTGCCCCAGCCTGGACAGACACCGCACCGATTTCACGGAAAGGTCGGGCGGCGCGGCGTGAATGTCCCTGGGGCCGCCCATCTGTCCCTTCCGAGGCAGGGCCCCCTCACCCCGCCCTGCGCACACTCTTTCCCACTGTCCCTGCCCCGCCTTTTTTTTTTTTTTTTTTTTTTTTTTNTTTTTTTTTTTGGATGCTGCCTGTTTATCAATCTATTTTCCTTGACCTTCACAGTGAACGAGAAAGGGGAGAATGTAGCTCGTTCCTTATGTGGGGAAGGAACATAATCTTCCCTCTACCCTAATTACTCCCTGTAGTAAAAGATTAACAGGAGAGAAACACAGAAATTCTATAACGTGTGTATCTCGGGGACACACGGAGAGACCCAGGGGACCTGACAGCTCCCTAACGGCGGCCCCCTGCCCTCAGACACCATCGCCGGCTACAGACAAACGGTGTTGGGGCCCCGGAGCCTGCAGACAAGGGTAGGGTCCTGCATCCCTGTCTTTGCCTCGGGCACTGGCAGAGCTTCTGGAGATGGGGAGCCACCCCCCCTTGCTGGTACAGGCCGGGAGACGACCTCACAGATGGAGACTCTCCTTAGAAATGCACGACTCTTCTCAAAAGGATCACTTCTGAGCTTCTCCTGTGTTTCTTTTTTTTTTTTTTTTCCTTTTTTTTTTCTCCTGTGTTTCTTAACAATCATCAGCCTGAAGTAACCCTCCTGCCAAAGAGGCATATTCTGGCGTGACGAACTTGGCCCCGTGGCTCCCCGAGCGCCCTGCTGGCCTCCCCTCTCCTCTGGTGGCTTCCTGTCCTCCCCTCGTGCTCTCTCTGCAGGGGACACGCTGCCCCTCCGTGAGCACGCTCCCTGTCCCCAGCCATCTCCAGTCCCCCCTGGGCCCGCATCTGCACCTCCCTGGCTTTCTCTGGCAGCCGAATACACACCCACCTCGGTGGTGCCATAAACACTTCCCAGCGCCCTAAGCGAGCGGTTTCCAAACCGCCCCTTGGGTCCCATTTCACACAGAGCCTCTGGAAACCCGAAGGGGCTGAGGGCCCTGTGAACTGGTGGGGTCAGGGTGCAGGGAAGGCTCCCCCAGGAGGAGATGCAAGAGGAACAGGCTCTGCTGGTCCTGCTTTCTCCCTAAATGCCACGTTAGTGACCCATAAAGACAGAGGACGAGGGAAGGCAACGAAATTCTGGAAGACAGAAAATGACTTAGCAGCCTGGCGAAACCAGACACCTAAGTCCCTGCACGGTGTGAAGTGAGCGAGCAGCTGGCGACCTGTATGGCAGGCCACCAGCCCGACCCCAGAGCCGTGCGCCCGCGAAGACGAGGGCCGGGGAAGAAAGAGCGGGAGAGGCTGACAGTCTGTACGGGGAGCGGAGATGCCCAGTCTTCCCCGCAGGGAGCAGGTGGGAGACTGTCCAGAGGCTTGGTCCTGGGGACACCGGGGCCAGCTGAGGGTGGCTGACGTGGCACCTGGAAGTGGAGATCGAGGGACAGTATGCGTGTGTGCAGATTCTGTTCTCTGGAGTCCCCCAACCCGCACCCCCAAACCCACAGATCCCCCACATGAGGCCTGCCAACCGTCAGGCTCCCTCCCTTGCACACAGGACTTTCACTGCCTACGTGGTGTCTGGATTCTCAACACCAAAGGCCAGGAGCCACGGATTACCAGCATTTGAAGAAAACCCCTAAAGAAACACACACCAGAACAAAGAGAAGCCACGCAGGCAAAGATGAAAACGTAAGACCACCACCCAAGCCCGTGATAATTAATACCTTCCCAAAGATGAGAGGTGACTTCGAGCTGGGAAACAGTGGCAAAAATAGACACAAATTCATAGAAGAACTGGGAGTTAAGTAGACTATAAAGGAAGATACCTAGGGAAAAGGGAGGAAAGAGAGAAAACAGGAAAATTAATCCAGGATACATAATACCTGAATATTAGGAGACCAGAAAGAGAACAAGAAAGTAGAAATGAGAAGGAAACTCGCCACGGTCCAAGATGGTGAGTTTTCAGATAGAAATTCCCAGAACAGTAAATGAAAGAAGCCCACAAGAAGTGGGGCACCCAGGTGGCTCCGTTGGTTAAGCATCTGACTTCTTGATTTCAGCTCAGGTCAGGATCTCAGGGTCATGGGACTGAGCCCCACATCGGGCTCCGTGCTCAGCACGGAGTCTGCTTAAAATTCTCTCTCTCCCTCTGCCCATCCCCCCACTCATGCTCTCACTTGCTCTCAAATAAATCTTAAACAAAACAAAAAACCACAAAGCCACAAGAAAATACACTATAACCTCAGAGGGGAAAAGGAAGACCTCCCAAGTCTCCAGAGAGGAAAGTTCAAGTCCTGAACAGAGGCTGGCGGAGCCTGAGGCCACTGGACTTCTCAACAAAGACGTGGGAAAGTAGAGAACAAGAATGCCTTTAAAGCTCTGAAGACAACTGTTTCTAGAATTCTCTGCTGAGCCACACTGTTAATTAAGGGTGGGAAAGACTTAGCTTCAGCAAAATGCGGGAGTCGACGAAGAAGGGCCAGTGGGATGCAGGGGCCAGGCTCCAGCACTGGCTCAGGGAAGCCCTGGGTGGCATGGCAGGACACCCCATGAATGGAACCCAGTCCCTGGTGGTAAAAGGAGACACAGGTGCTTGGCTGGCTCAGTCGGAGGAGCATGTGACTCCATCTTGGGGACGTGGGGTTGTGGGTTTGAGCCCCATGTTGGGTGTAGAGGTTACTTAAACTTAAAAAAAAAAAAAAACGGCGCCTGGGTGGCTCAGTGGGTTAAAGCCTCTGCCTTCGGCTCAGGTCATGATCTCAGGGTCCTGGGATCGAGGCCCACATCGGGCTCTCTGCTCAGCAGGGAGCCTGCTTCCTCCTCTCTCCTCTCTCTGCCTACTTGTGATCTCTCTCTCTGTGTCAAATAAATAAATAAAATCTTTAAAAAAAAAAAAGTTGAGGCCCAAAATGGCTGCATTTTAGGCCAAGTCACTAAACCAGGACTTTGTCTAATGTAACTGTATTCTCAGACTTCCTTAGAAACGTCTTAACTGGTCAATCAGGAGTTTTCTGCTTAGCACTGATGAGGTCATCTGTCACATGCCCCCCACCCAGAGGAACAGGGGGTATCCTGCCGGGTAAGACGGCCCTGCTTCCACCTGCGGGAAGGTCACCTTGCCTGGAACAATCCTTTTCTTTTGCTAATACTCTCCTTGCCCCACCTGCCTTCCTGTAAAAACCCTCCACTCGGTACAGCTCCTCTGCGCAGCTCCTCTCCTGCCAGATGGGCCGTCGCCTGACTCGTGAATCCACTCATCAAGGCAAGAGATGTGCGCATTTACTGAGTTCGGTTTTTGTTAACAGTGGTCAAGGCTGAAGGATGCTTACAGCACTTTCTGAGAATGAGAGGCTGAATTACTGTCAGAGAAACTTGGGGGGGGGGCTGCAAGCGAGTTTTAATTCCAAGAAAAACAGAAAGGTTGTCCAAGAAAGGAGATTAATGATGGTACACTCTGTGCCTTATCTGAGGACAGTGTTTACACGGTTCTCACGCTGCAGTCAGTATGGATTCCACCGCAACCCTGACCGGAGTCAGGCGGAGGGATGGGAGGAGGAGGGGGCGTGCAGGGGGCGTGCAGGGGGAGCCCGCCCTGGGCCCGGGCTGCCATCAGCACTTCCCCGCGCGGCCGAGGCAGGGAGGTTAAGTGTTGGCCTCAGGTGACAGCCCGGCTCCGGGGCTCTGCAGCCCGCGCTGTGAACGGCCGCCCCCCTGCTCCGGGGTAGGAAGGGCCGAGCGGACGCAGAGCCCCAGAGGAGCTGCAGCAAGTCCGCGGCAACCGGAACACGAGTCGCACGAGTCGCACGAGTCGCACGGGCCGCAGCTCGAGGCCTCCCAGTGTCACCTCCAGGGGGAAGCGGTCCAGCGGTCTGGACACATGTTACTTCAAACATTTAATCAGAGAGGAACCGAGCCGGAGCCGCGGGGCCCGAGAGAGCGGCTCTGCAGTGTGGACGGGCTCCGCCTGGCCGTGCGTCCTAGACCCTCGCCAAGCCGGAGAGCGGGGATCGGCCCAGAGATGTTCCCAAGTGTCTCTGGGGCGAGCGGGGCAGGGTGAGGCAGGCAGGGCGGCGCTGCTGCGGGCCAGCCCCGGGGGAGGCCTCGCCGAGGGGGCCTCCAGGCGGGCAGGGGCCCGTGGGGCACCCGAGGGGGGAGGCCAGCACCCCCAGGAGAGCCGGGGGGCGTCTCCGCTGAGGGCGCTTTGACGCTGCCACAGAAGCAGGCCCGCTTGGGCAGGGGTGGTGGCGGCGAGCAGGGTGAGAGAGGGCCAGACCCGGGTTCCCCGGGGAGGAGCTGCGGACAGGCCGTGCCAGCAGCCAGGATGCAAGTGTCAGGGACTCAGGAGGCTGCCCCCAAATGTCTGGTCCCCAGCAGCCCGCCCCTCCACCTCTCGCTCCTCTCGACGCCCTCTTTGTGCCCAGGTTGGCCCGTCCTCCCTGGTCCCCCACAGCAGCAGCAGCAGCAGCAGCCCCGCCACCTTCGGCCTGGCGGCGCTGGCATGGTCCTCGTCCCTGTCCCTGCGCTCCGGCTTCTCCTTGATTCACCTCCAGACTTGCACGCCCAGCACGCCTCCCCTTTGCACCCCGCAGCTCTAATCTGTCCTTCCCTGTCACCAGAGTCACCAGAACTAGAGCTCCCACCACGTCCCCGTCCTGCTCAAGGTGTCCCTGTCCTGCCCAGGGCCCGGCGTGCACCTGCGCGGCCAGCCCGGTGCGGCTCCCACGGCCGGGCCTTTCAGGCCACGGTTCAGCCGAGACCCGAGGAACTGGCGCCCCGCGCTGGTGACCGAGGCGGGGCCAGGCGGGGAGCGGGCGGCCTCAGCAGCCGTGTGGGTCTGTGGGGGCCGTGCGAGCTCCCCAGCCGCCCTGGATCAGTGGGGTGAGGCGGAGACCCCCACACCAGAAAGTGCTAGTCCTGTGAGCCAAGTGCGACTTCTGCAAGGGCCACTGGCCACGTGACCGGCGTCCAGGGGGTGTCCGCGTCCAGCTGCTGCCCGCACATGGACCCATCTTTTGTTTCCGTGTGCAGGTGTCCCCACAGCCTGCCGTCCTCACACGGCGCAGGGCGAGGCGGGCAGCGGGGGGCCAGGCCTTGAGGAGAGAGAGGCCACCTCAACGCCATCTCTAGTTTTGTCGGAGTCACTTTCACACGGGTGACTTTTATCAGTTATGTAACAGTCCGTGGCCCAGACCCAGGTGAGCAGTAAATATTTACCTTACACGAGAGCCAAGGCTGCTGCACTGAGTCACAGTGAGTCACAGGGAGCCTCATTACCCGCGAGGACCTTGAAGAGAACAGCAGAAGGGGTGATCGTTCAAGTTTGCCGGGTCAGACTGCCGGCACCAGAATGCGAGTTTAGTACTGAAGCCTGAGCGATCTCCTGTAGCTGACTGCGCGCCGCAGTTTTACATACGTGTGTGTGCACATGTGTGCACATACACAGACATTTGCTTATCGGTATTTCTAAAACTTAGCTATAAAAATATATTTATAGTGTGAGTTTTAAAGCCCTTTCGAAAACAGGACGCATGAGCTGCTCGAAGACACAGCAGGTGCGCGGCGCCATCCCGGGCAGACTGGCTCCTTCGGACAGGTCCGCGCTTACCTGAGAGCCTCTGCCCCGACGACGGGGAAGGGCGGCGGCTGTTTCGGAGCCCCCAGCCCGCCCCGCGGTGGTCCAGGGCGGCGGCTCCGGGCCGTGCCCGGGTGGGGGGCTGCCGCCCGCC
>LNAC01000006.1:3658017-3731982 GCA_002007465.1 Ailurus styani
CTCCACCGGGAAGTGCGAGGCTGGAGCGGCCCTCGTCCTTTGAATCCCAGCCGGGTCCCAGCCCGGGAGCCTGCAGAACCGCGGCGACACGCGCAGCGGCGACTTCCCGGGCCCGGCGAGTGCCACGGGGCCGAGAGGCGGCGCCTGCGGATGGGAAGGCGCCCGGGTCCGCACAGGCCGTATCTTTCGTGCGGCGCCAACGATACCGGGCCCGGTTTGCACCGTGAACATTTGCAGCGGGAGGAGACCCGGCTCCCCAGAGAAGAAGTGCCCAGCCTGAGGCTCCCCGGGGCGCGCCTCTGTGCTGGGCTCCGGCCACTCCCGGGGGCGCAGCGGGAGACGGATGGGCAGGACGGACCCCGGCTGACGGGGCGCAGGCCACAGTACACGCTGACCCGGGGCCCCTCAGCACCCTGCCAGCGGCTCCGGCGCAGACGGCCAGGGATGGGCTGAGCCTTGGCTCGGGACCCAGAAGCCCCCGTGAGACCGCGGGGACCGGAACGCACCGACGGACGAGGGCTCCAGGCTCCTTCCGGGAGCTAAGGCCGCGTTCATTTTTGTGTTAGTACCTCAGTCCAGCAACAGGTGCCCTTGGCATGCATCAGACATACACAGACGTGTAGACATATATGCTCAGGGTCCCCCCACATGAGGCCAGGTTCTCATCACGCCTGGACATTTCATGACACTAATGCGGCAGAAATGTTAAATAATCCCGAGGGGCAAAACCAACAATTTCTACAAGAACAAAGACCATTTTTGGTTCAATTTTAGGACAGGAATCAGATGCAGAGGACGGGATTCCCAAATGGTGCCGTCCTCCTCTCCCAAATGCCACGGAGACTGGGCCCCGCCGACGGCAGCCCCTTCCAGCCGGACCAGCCGGCTCGGGCCTGCCCGCCATAAACTGGGCCTCTGTCTCCCCGCCAGGCCTGCGGTGACAGAGGCTGTGTCTCTCTGATGCAAACGACAGTGGGAGTGGGCAGTACCTCTCTGCCAGGGCACCCATGTCCCCAGTGATCGCAGCTCTCCACGGAGCGGGCCACGGAACAGGCCACGCAGCCTCTGCTCCTCTCCTTGCCTCACTCCACCCTGCCTCACTCCAGGATGCGGACCCTTCCAAGCCAAACTGTCCTTCAGAAAAGCCTCCCTCTGCTGTGGGTGGCATCTTTGTAGAAGCAGGAAGAATAATGAAGTTATTATTAAAAGAGCTTTTCTATTTTCCTCAAGGAGAAAATACATGTGAGAAGTTTTACTCTTAACAAGTTTCAGGACAAATACGATTCCATTGTTTTTTCTCCCTAAATCATTACGTCCCACATGCCCATGGGGCTTTCAGCTCCTCGTGATCTAAAATTATCTAGAATTGTCCTCTTTGTGGAGAAATTATCTTGAAGAGTTACATTAATTTCTGCAATCTCTAAAACCAGCTCCTGCTGTGTCACCTAAGCCTCAGATAACTAACTGCCTCCGAGACAGATGTAAACATTAAAAATTGAAGACCCTTTAATTTGAAAGACATTAAGGTGAAGAACAATTGTTCTTTGACTACCTGCGCGTCAGACAGACTCTCCATGAGGCAGGGGACACAGGGGTGCCAAGCGGAAAGAGCTCCCAATCTTAATGTCCTGGTCTGCAGGAGCGAGGAGCTGGCACGGGTCACCTCCGCGGTCCCTTCCAGGCCTAACCATCCAAGATCCAAAGGTGGAAGTTCTGCTTCCTGTCACAGAGCTGGCAAGGGCTGGTGGGAACTTGGGGACATACCTTGCCAGTTTTCCCAGCTGTCATGCTGTTCTGCATTTTCATGGCTTCAATCACACAAACTTCCTGACCTTCTGCTACCTGGAAAAATGAACAGAAAAAGGACAAGTTTTAAAATCATTCTGATTTTGCAACAACACTCAGGGGTGTAGCCATCAAGAGATTCTTTGTCAGATACTCTGTAATTGACCCAAACAGCAGCAACGACCTCTAATACTTCATGTTCCAAGTGTGTCTTTGGGGAGGCAGCAGAGAAAGGCCATTCCCTCTGTCTTCATCAAGTGCCACAGAGATGTGACCAGAATGGAATGTTTTCCTCTTTTGTGAAATGTCCAGATTTGGTGCATCTCTACAGATGGGAAGATGTGTGGTTTCTGGGGGCTAGGAAGAAGAGGGGAGAGGTTGCTGATGGACACAGGGTCTCCTCTGAATGGGGAGGGAAGAAATGTTCTAGATTGACGATGGTGATGGTTGCACAACAAATTCCGGGAATAGACGAGAACCGCTGAGTGCACACGGTAAGGGGTCGAACTGCCCCAGATGTGAGTTTTATCTCCGCAAAGCCGTTACCCAAAACTGGAGTGTTCCGGTCTACAGCCTTGGGGAGCTGGGACCAGCCGCCAGCCAGGGGGACCCCATCTCAACCTCTGCAAGACATGCCAAGTGACGAGGTGGCTCCTGGAAGGTGACTTCCAACGAGGGAATGACTGCTAATGGCTGTGCCCGGTCCTCCAGTGTAGACCTGCGGGGCTGGGTATAGGCTCCCTGGGTGAAGCCCGGGGCTTCCAGGAGGCAGTTGTGACCGAAAGCCACTCTCTATGCTCTCTCTCTTCGTCGCCCTTGATGGGTGAGCACCAAGGAGCTGGGCCGGAGTTTTCTCCTCTGCGAAAAGGGCCTCCCAGTCTTTGACACGGTGAAGCAGGGTTTCCTGGGGCAACTGGCTGGCTATCCTGGGGTGCTGGTGGGCATCCTGGGGGGGGCTCCCGGACACTCGCACGGGGCGGCTGTGCCGGCCCAGAGTCGCAGAAGCGCCTGGAGAATGTTCTCTCCCGCACTCCCCAGATGATCCCCGAGCTCCCTCCGGGCCCCCCGCGCTGCACAAGCTGTCTCGCTGGCAGTCGGGGCTGCCTGCGCCCCGCGCCTTCCTTTCCTCTGCTGATCAGGTGGTGGGCTGCCTTTTCCTGGCACAGAAATCTAGGAAGAGAGGGGATGCCAAAGCCTCGGTGCTGGCACGGAGGAGAGGCGCTGGGCTGCGGAGCTGGGCTGTGAGGCTCCGCTCGCTGCCCGTTGTGATTCACGCTCCCCGGCATCCGCCTTCCACGAGCGCGAACGGAGCACGGAGACAGCAGACAGGGCGTCGGCGCGGCCGCCCCCGCACGTCCCTTCGGGGCCTTTGTTCTTTTCAGAGGCAGGCAGGGAGCCGGAGAGGGGGCGCGCCCCGGGGCAGCACCACCACGTAGCTCCCCCGAAAGCCCCGGCGGCCCCCCCAGCCTGGCGTCTCGGAGGCCGACGGGCCAGAGCTGGCCTCCCGACACAGCGTCCCAACCGGGCCCGGTGGATTTCTGGAAATGGGTCTGAAACAGAATGGGAATTCTCTCCACAAAGTAGGCATCAGCCCTCCAGCTCCGGGGCTGGTAGCTCTCCGCCTCCCGGGTGGATGAGTGCCCCCGGCGGGGACCCGGCGCGCTTGGCCCCCGCCCCCAGCCAGCCGGGCCTCCCCTGCTGTCACCTGAGAGCCCATCCCCCGCCTGGTGGGGTTCGGGGGGGGGGGCACAACCTCACCCCCTCTGCAGCAGGTCTGACCCCTCTCAGCGGCTCGGCCCAAGCTCTGGATCGGCAGGCCAGACAGAGCGCCCTCCCGGGTCTTTGTGGGATCTTCAAGTAGGCGATTCACAGTTCACGCAAATGGCAGAAAGAAAGGAACCCCGCAGATTTCCAGCGGTCTCACACCACCAACCTGACAAGGATGACACGGGGCCCACGCTGGAGGGCGGCGGGGCCTGGGACACGACTCCACACCAGGCTCGAGGTGGCCACACCGGCAAGGAGGTCAGGGCCCCGGGGAGCATGGGGGCAGTGGCAGACCAGCCACAAGTTCACGGGCTCTGCCCCCGCCGCGCGTCCTTCCTGGCCGGCTCTGGGTGCTCGCACCCTGTGTGATTTACAGGGGACTCAAGTGGCAGGTCCCCAATCACACTGCTCAGAAAAACAAAACCTCTGATTTAGACAGAGGTCTCATCAGGAGAGGTGGGCAAGTCCCAAAGTTAAAATACTCTCTTTTTTATCCTGTCACTCTGGCAATTTGATTAAAAGGACCTGAAAGAAAGTGCCTCTGGATTCCAAGGAGCCGACCAGCAGCACCGGCCTGAATCCACATCCCATCCTGGACGCTCCTCGCAGCTCCGGTCTCCTTTCCCTTCCCCTTCCCGGTCCCCTCCCGGGTCCCCTCCCTCGGTCTGCGGGTCCCCATGTCTACTCAGGTCTAGATGGGACTTTAAGCAATTCGCTGCTCCCTCCCTGCCCACTGAAGTAATGGGCTCTGTAGTCTGTTTTCCCAGAAGAGAAAGAACCCTTGGAAGTTGTTCTTTGAGACCCCGCACGATAGTGAAGCCGTCTTGGTCAGCAGAGTCGTGTTACACGCACACACGGACTTGATCTAAATTCGCCCTCTTTCATCCCTCAGCAGTCCCGGTCGGAGGAGCTCTGAGACCGCGCTGTCACGGGTGCCTGCCCGGCTTTTGTCCTGTCCCCTCTGCCCCTGCCGTGTCCCCTGTCGTGTCCCCCGGGATCCCGGAGCCTCGGGTGCAGAGGTGGCGGCCCCTCAGTGCGCGGGGCTCGGAAGGTCGTGGGGACACCTTGCGCGTTTCCCCAGGTGCTGGTGGGCAGGGAGCGCCGGGCCGGCTCACGCGGGAGGGCACGGCCACCGAGGGCTTTGCGCGCACACTTCTCCAACACTTTTGTGCATCATCTGATAAAGGCTCACTGATTGTGACAGGAGGTCTCCAACGTTGGGCTTACAAAATGGTCACAAGCCTCGCAAGTCTTTTCGATAAACCTAGTCAGCCTGATGTACTTCCCCGCTCCCTGTCTAATTGGTGTAAAGTTTGGAGGCCCCGGTCCGGTATCTTTCATCCGGCTTATTGCGTCCTCTCCTTTGACATGGGGTCAAGGTTCACATTCGCATCCGATTATCAGAGCGCACTCATTAAGCGGGGGCCTGCCTCGCTCCGGAATGAGTAAGCTGGAGGGAAAACCCGGCCCATTTACTCAGCAGATTTTCGCATGGTTAGGAGGCCCGAATGTCGCCCGGCAGAGCTCCGCGCTGAGGAGTTTCAGACATCTCCAGCTGATGATTAATTGTGAGTGATGGGAAATAAAATCCAGTAAAGCCAGCTGCTTGCCATGGTCGGCAAAATGACTCTAATGGAGATAGGCTGCCAATTTTCCAGTTTTACTGGCAAGTCTTCCAAGTGTAATTAAGGGAAGTTATAAATGATATGGAAATCTATCAAGTCCCATTTATTTTCAGAGGACTCTTTCCCCAGAGACTTTTATCTTCAAGCTTATAGTACGCTTTGTTGTGCTAATGACTGAAACCCCTTCTTATTTCTGATTAAAGCCCCCAATATCCTTCTCCCAAGCTCACCTCACTCCTTCCCCAAAGATGAAAAGGCCCAGAACCTTCTCCCGCACACGTCCCTCTTGGAAAGCACGCTAAGACTAGGAGACGTTTGGCAACTTGTATTGTTCAGCCTGCGAACGCACGAAGAAAGCTCAAAGAAAGTGCAGGAAGAGAACGAGCAGAGAGAGGGGGGAAAAAAGACCTCCACCAAACATAAAAGGAAGCCCCCAAAAGTCCAGACTTGAAAGCTGCGCCCGAGAGCAGACATTCATCAGAAGGTGGTGTAGCTCACTAATGTTATTTGATTTGGAATAAAAGCATGAAAATGATGGCAAAGGCCTAAAATTGGAGATGTAAAGGCTGACTGCACAGTATTCCATTTCTCAATTTCATCCTTCGGAGCCACAAAATGGGGGTGATACAGCGACGGGATGAGGTTTACAGTAACAGCTGTGCTCTGCCCACACGGGGGAGGCCCTTCTAATGGGCAAAGGTCTGTTTTGAACAGACGGGGAGTAACAAAACAAGGTTCCCTATTAAGAGTGTGCAGTCCTATTTCTGATCAAGAAAATGAGTACGGGAGTCGGATTTCCTCGAAGGCAGCCCCCACCCTCGCCCGTCGTCCAAAACCAGGGTGGTGGCAAAGGGGCTATCCTTTCAGTGGAGGGAAGGGGACAGAATGTCGCGGAGGGCTCTGCCCCCGTCAGCCCACTTCTCCGGCAACTGGAAAGAATGCACAGGAAACAGTGCCAGTGGCATATGGCTTTCTACTGTGCTAAACATTCACACAAAAGACAGGTTCATCAGTCATTGTGGTATCTGGATCAAAAATTAGCTCCTGATGGATGGTATTTGGAGCTTACCTGCTGCTAGGACGTTACCAGAGAAACACAGGTTTTGAAACCCACATGACATTAGAAAGTGCAGACCATGAAATGCGACACGTGCAGGCGCACATAATGTACGCCAGATTATACAAAATAATAAATAAGCTATTTAAACCCTCTGCCTAAAATTGGGCCCGCTGCAAGGAACCCTGGGTCACTTCTACGCAGGCCAATTAATGCACAGCATCTGCCGTATAGAAGCGGGGCACGAAGCACTTCCGAATGATTTCAGCAATTAAAAGAAAACTGTTTCCTGCCTGTTCAGACAGCAACTGTTTCAATGCAAGAGTGAGCACCAAATCACTGTGTGCAGCTGAAAAATTAAGTCCCCTTTTTGGGGAAGAGGGGTGGGTGGGAGGAAGGATTTTTATGGAACAGGGAGCCTTCTTTTGTTGTCCTACGTTCTGTGTTTTTCTGCCAAATGAGACAGAAGGCTCGGAGGGCTTCCCGGCCCGCCGCGGTCTCCCCTTCTGCTGCCCCGGGGCCACCCAAAAGCGCGGATCAATATCAACCCTGCTGACGACGCCACAAAAGTGAAAATCCTTCAATTACATTTTTAAAGGCTGTTCTACTTAGAACACGGGTGCCTGAATGCAATGCATTTTATGGCCCTTAGATCTGAAGAAAGACGCAGTTAACAGCCACAAGAAAAAGGCCTCTCAGATTTGGTTAAAAGGCACTGCAAGAATCTGATTATAATAACTTCCTCTTTCTGAGCCCGTAAGATAGGCTGGTAAATATCCCCTGATATTTCCCAAAGAAGAAATGTGCATTCGCATCCCAACATCTTCATGTAAAGAGGGAGGGAGAAAGACCCCGGGAGACCATCTAGTATTTAAGCAGTGACGAGGGAAGGAACCATCATCAAATTACAAAGAAAGAGGAGGCAGGCGACAGAAATGCCACCAAACCCCCTTATCTGCAGTCGGAGGCCTCCCGCAATGGGCTCGTGCGCAAGCCGCCTGACTCACTGAGAAGGGCTCGCGCAAGGAGGGGTGACGCATCCACCAAGGCTGCTGGCTGGGGGGACTCGGGGTCCCTGCCTGCCCCCAGTGCTGGCCCCGCTCCCCTGCCGCCCGGCGCCGCCTCCCTGGCTTTGTGCGGCAGGCCTCCGAGCGGAGAGCGAATAGGGAGTCGTGGCCAATACAAGTCCAGTTTTCCTAAAAATGAAAAACATCTCTCCTTCCTGCCCTCGAAGTTAGCCAGAAACGGAAGCCAAAGGCCCTTGAGGGAGAGAAAAAGGCAAGGTATCTTTAAGAGATCAGTCTGGATCCTCTAGCTCTGTGAAGTACGCTGTCTTCAAGTACTCCGCAAACTCCACGTTCTGGGGTTTTCAGGTTTTTTTTTTTTTTTAAAGCAAAATGGTGAGGAAAGATCTTTTGATCCTGGTAGATTGCAAACTGCCATCTTCAAAAATGGTTAAGAGCAGGATAACAAAGCCTCTAATCCCAAGCAGATCATTTCTTGAAAAATAAAATCAAATGCCAATCTTGCAGGAGACTCGCCTACAACACTCAACTTATTGATGGACTTGTAAAAATAGTTTCTCTTATACTGATCATTATCTTAAGTCATATTGTAAAAATTCTCAAATTGTTATGTCCAACAAAAGTTAACCCTAACGCTGAAAAATGAATGTTATCTGGAAAAGACAAAAAGGCCAAATTCAGGGTAGCCATCACCGCTGAAGAAGGCAGGCCAGGAATCTGATCAGGGAGGGGCCTGGGGCAAGTTCACGGTGGAAGCAAACCTTTTATTGTTAAGTACAATGGGAAGCAGATATCGTAGAGATGAGCAGAGAGCATCTGAGTACTTGTCTTATTCTCTGGACCTGTGTGTGTGTAATATTTTATAATTTGAAGTTTAAAAATGTGAAATAATGAATGCATAGATTTATTTATACATGCTTTGGAATACAATCTGAGGTTTGGGTGGAAAACCGGCATCTTGTCAAATAAACTGCTATCAAAAATAAAAATTTAATTTTCATGATTTTAGGATTGTAATGATTTTAGGATTATAAATCAAGGTATCCAGAAACTGGAAAGTGGATCCATCAGGCCAGGTCCTCGGCCAGGGAAAGATGCCGTCGTGGGTGCTGGGCCATCCGACATAAGCGGGGGGGGGGGGGGGGGGGGGGGGGACGGGACATTCCAACACCTCTCATCTAGAATACCTGAGGGTTGGGTGCCTGGGGGGCTCAGTCAGTTAAGTGTCTGCCTTTGGCTCAGGTCATGATCCCGGGGTCCTGGGATCAAGTTCCACATCAGGCTCTCTGCTCAGTGGGGAGCCTGCTTCTCCCTCTACCTTTCTCTCTCTCTTGTCTCTCATTAATAAATAAAATCTTTAAATACCTGAGAGCAAAGGAAGCTTCAAATCTGTTTCTTCAAGACTTGAAAACCAGAGGTCTCTTGCCAAGTTTATCTGCCACTTCTCCAAGATTGGCCCTGAGCTCAAATACAGAGGAGAGAGTTGGGGGCAAAGGGGGCAGTGTGAATACCACACTCCGAAACAGTGAACCTGGGTCTCTCGGGGTCACTGGCCATCCCCCTGCTTGGGAGCCCTCCCCCCCAGCAGCCCTGAAGGAGTACACGCAAGAACAACAAACATTAGGGCGAAATCTGGGTGGTACTCCTATTAACGATCACAAATTTTCTGTTCTCTTGGGGGCACTACATAGGATTCCATTTTTTGCCCAAGGCACCGTGCACAAGAACAAGGGTCCCAACTGCCCACTCACCCTCTGCTAAAGGTCGGTTCCATTAGGCAGTGATCTTCCCCATCTTGGCCCCACAAAAATATGCCCAGGCCTGTCTTACTGATACTGAACAGGCTATGGAGCAAGAAAAGCAGCAACAGGCACTTACTGCCAATCTATGATTTGACCTGGTCGCACAAACTAGTAAGTCACAACGTGATCACTACGAAAGAAAGGCACGTAAGTGGGGACACTGCCCTCTTGCCCTTTGTGTCTCAATTGTCAGTGTATTGAATGAGATGGCTATTTCTGATACAAATCTGAGAGGTCTGCCACACTGGACGCTAACTCAGAAGAAATTCTGATTAAGTGCAAGAGTAAAACCTCCTCTTGGGTTGCCTTATTTTTTATTTTTGTTTTGTGCTTTGTTTCTGATATCAAAGGGCTAACAAAACAACTGTGCCCCTAATGATTTTATTTTACTCTTTGGAGTCAAAATGGAAATGGTGTGTGACATTTCGGCAGCTTTCAGCCTAAAGCAGGGAAGTACCTCTGCTGTTATTTTGAGAGGTGTGTTTTTAATATTTTTGTTCAAGAATATCATAAAGATAGACATTTTAAAAATTAAAACAAGTTACAAAAAAATACTGTCGCTGATTAAAGGTCCCTCAGTTTATGATGGTGCTAAATATACAGAAAAATAGGCATTTTTCCAACTGAAATTAAAATCAGTCATGAAAATATTTTCAGGGCATGGATTACCAAAAAATAAAACAAACAAAAAAACCCAACAGAGTAAAGACATATCAAAGTCATTCTATCAACTGTTTTATGAATTAAATGTGTGACTCCTGACTTTCCATAATCCATGCCTACTTTATTTGTTTTTGGGGTTTGTTTGCTTGTATGCATCTGACTGTTGACCAGAATCCCCTCCCCACATGTAAAAAAAAAAAAAAAAGGCTATGGTACAATCATTTAAAAAATGACTTTACTGCCACATTTAATGTCAAATCCTAAGTAACAGACATTGAAAGATAATAGAAACTTTTGCTGTGTGAATCCAAAAAAACACAGCGTCTGGGCTCAGGGAGGGGAAGGACTTTCCCACAGGAAGCTGAGTGCATTTATGACTTCTAAACAGCCCCCCACGTCATTCTGCCCTGAGGTGTTCGTTTTTTGGTTTTTTTTTTTTTAACTCTGTTAAGATGGTTTACTTCCCCAAACGGATTTATTAATTATTATTTATGTGATGCTTTTGTGGAACACATGATTGCCAGGCCCAGCATTCTAAGATCTGTCAGGTTTTACTTAACCTAAATATAAAAATGACAGATTACTGAAATTTAAACTACTAAAAAAAAATGCAAAGAATTTGAAATTTGTCTCTTCGGTCCTGTTTTCCTTGAAAACACACAGAGACGACTGATTCCATGATCTTTCTACTGATAAAAGTAGAACTTTGGCTCAGCTATTGTTAGTACGAAGCACAACATGACATGCCCCGTGATGCTAAAATAATTCAAAACCACAAAACTTAAAAGTTACCAGTATTCTCTTCTCATAATGGCCTCAAGTAAGTTCTCCGCCTTTGGTCAAAGCAGAGTTTCTTGGGTTTTAGTTACACAAGGCAGATCTAGTTAAGAGTCCACGGTGAAACATCTCCCCCTGCATTTGGGGAAGGTTATTCGCGGTCTGGGACACGTTTCGCAAATAATAGCTCAAGAGAAAACACTGTTTTATCAGAACACAATGGCAGAGAGTAAGAAAGGAAGTTGTGCAGGGACCAAGAGTGGCACGGGAAGCTGGAGAGAAGAACTGAAGAAAGCACACGCTCTCCTTGACCAGCCTGGGCCAGACACGGGTGTGCGAAGAGCATTCCTTTCTGGGTAAGGCAAACAACACAGACCTCAGGAGCCAATTCGCTAGGGGTGTACCCCCCATGTCTGACTTTAAAGGACTACATAAAATAGAGGTCCCATTACGCTACAGTAACATATTTTTAACAGTTAGTTCTCAAATTAAACCCTTCTCGAATACCCACATTTAATTATGGGTGGTGGTTTTCAATATCTGAGCTATCCCAATGAACTGACGGCTAATACCACGTTGTTCCAATTTACTAAATGCCTTGCTTTCCCACATTAAATTATTAGCCAGGAAATGGAAAGTATGAAGGCTAACCCCCCCCCCCGGGTGTCTGGAGAAGCTAGACCAGGAGAGTGCAGTTGCTGGAAACAAGGAGGTTGCACGCTCCCAGTTCTCTGCCCCAGGAGTGGCTCCAAGGAGGCCGGCGCCAAGGGGAGGCAGGAGACCCGCTATCTGAGTCCCCTCCAGGGTTTGACTCGGGTGGTGGAAAAGTAAGGATTTCAGTTACACACTTGTGTATTTTTTAAGTGCAAATGTGATTTTATAATTAAAGCTGCACAATTAGGACTGACAAGCTCAGGATGGCAGCCTACGTAGCTTCTAGAAAAGGCATAAGAAGAAAAGTGGGGAAAAAAAGCAAGACCCCAAAATAACCCACCACGTTATTTACCAACCCACGCGTCTAGTTGTTAGAAGACTCCACGGACTGCTCTGACGATGCAGTGTGTGAGTGTAGGCATTTTTTTAAAAGGATTTATTTATTTTAGGGGCACCTGGGTGGCTCAGTCGTTAAGCGTCCTCTTAGATCATGATCCCAGGGTCCTGGGATCGAGCCCCGCATGTAGCACGCATCGGGCTCCCTGCTCAGCAGGAAGCCTACTCCTCCCTTCCCACTCCCCCTGCTTGTGTTCCCTCTCTCACTCTCTCTGTCAAATAAATAAATAAAATCTTTAAAAAAAACCAGACTTATTTATTTTAGAGAGAGAGAGAGAGAGTGTGCACGCACGTGCGGTAGGAGGGGGAGAGGGAGAGAACCCTCAAGCAAACTCCCTGCTGAGCAAGGACCTGGAGGTGGGGCTGGATCCCACAACCCTGACCCAGACCTGAGCTGTAGGCAGACAAACCCCCAGGCGCCCCCTTAAGACAGTCCTAACTCGCACTTTCTTCCAGGAATGTCAGTGCCCTCACAGTAAAGATAACAATTCATAGCTACCGAGCCTCTTCTGTGCTTTTCTAGGAAAGCAGGTAGAGTTCCATTTCAGTATGCTCAGGTAAAAACAACTGCTGAGTCAGCTTTCCAACTTCGCTTACCGATTTCAGGGCTAATCATTTACACAACTGAAGCTGATCGTTTTTTTCTTAATTTTCACTTACCGTAAATATCTTCCTAGAAGTCAGGACCAACTACATGAGTTTTTCTCAACATTATTTTACTTGGGTTAGTACAGAAATACAGAGGCAGTTTTAATGCCTCTTTACAGGAAAATGTGTAAACTCCAGACTTACCGGAGATAGAAAATGGAATCACCATATTGTCTGTCGAAGATGATCATGTTTGGCCATCATTTTTCAGCACGTAAATAAAAATGCTAGTATCTAAGTGTCCCCTAGAAATCTGGTTGCATCTTTGCTTTCTTCTTACTTTTGCTGCAAATCAACAAAGATTTCTACCCATGCTTTATGAAATGCATGTATCCCACTAATCAGTCCATAGCATGTTATCGTGAGACTAAACGTGTAATGAAATATTAATATAGCCTTGATTTGTGCCTTAATGTCACAAGGTCGAGATGAAAAGCTTCAAACTGTGATCCTAAATTACACATATCAAGTAACAGAAGGGCTCTGACACTACACGGTTTATGGAATTAACTTTCCTTAGTTCCCTTCCCATTTATTCCAGAAGTCATACAGAAAGTTCCCCATCAAAGGGCTCTTTCTTGGTATCAGTTCAAGGATGCTCAAAGTCCGGAAAGCTAGAAAGTACAGAGAAAGTTTAAATAAAATACGTCCAAAAAACTAAATTTGCCAATTAACAGAATGAATCGGCCTTACTTCTATCCTAGTCCCAAGTCTTCGGGAGGGGAGGCACTCAAGAGATATTGTTACCAACCCAATTCAAATGTCAACAGTTGGCCAGAGAATGCACACAAGCTCTTTCGCTGTTCCGTGGGGGGGGGGAACAGGAGTCAAGAAGGCTGCACGGAGCGTGGTCACGCCTCAGTCCACCCCGTCCCACAGCCAGGCACGGTCCTTACCATGTCTCCAGGCTTGACAGAGACAGCCACCATCACGCCAGGCATCGGGGAGCGCAGAATACTGCTTGTGTCCTCAGCCACTTTTTCCAGCATGAATTTGTTCAGTTCTGCAGCCAGTTTGGTTAAGATATGCACCTGATACTTAAGGGGGAAAAAAAAACCCATAAATGAGTTTAAAGGAAGAACTTTTCCTTAAATGTAAGCATTCATGCAGAATCCATTTTTAGCTTTGAAATTTAAATGATAACATCTCTGAAGTCAAATGGTTTTGAATTACTGTACTTAAAAACAAAAGTACATTCGTTTGCTTTTGGCACAAGTTGTGGGCTAGTTATTTAAGAAATTTCTTGGGGCGCCTCGGTGGCTCTGCCTTTGGCTCGGGTAATGATCCCAGAGTCCTGGGATCGAGCCCTGAGCCCCACATCGGGCTTCCCGCTCCACGGGAAGCCTGCTTCTCCCTCTCCCACTCCCCCTGCCCCTGCTTGAGTTCCCTCTCTCGCTGTGTCTCTGTCAAATAAATAAAATCTTAAAAAAAAAAAAAGACATTTCTTGAAATTAGAACGACTCCAGTAACTAACTGGTGACAAACAGTAGTCACCCTGTCTATTATGAGAACTATCTCAGCACTTTGTAAAGAAAACAGTGAGAATTTTCCTTGTATTCCCTTCACCGCTTACAAGCGGCTCCCAGTGAACCGGAATCCCAGGAGCGGGCTGGGCCGGCCAGAGGGAGAGGGGTGACTGCGAGCGGCCGCCGGCAGATGGCAGCAGACCGCTGTCTCACGCTCACACTCCCCTCCGGAGCGGCTGCGCCACCAAGAAGTTCAGACAAAGGGTTTCAGTGTTCCTTTGGGGCAAAATAATATTTAAAATTCAGTCTTTTTGCTAGGGACACTATATGTTACACTCACGACTGGAAAACTTAGCTTTCCAGCTTTCCAACGCGAGGCAGCCTTTCCAAGGTACCAGGATGGTTAGGGTGGATTAAGACGATCAGAATGAGTAAGTGTCTTGGGCGCTGAGGCGCAAGAATATCGATTTTAAAACCACCGAAAGAAACGTTGTGCACAAGCAAGTATTTCAATGAAGCCTTCTGTAGGTGGCCCTCAAACAATTAGGGGCGCATTAAAGGGAGTTCAGTCAAACAGACATTTCTAATAAAAGCGAATTTCTGCCCGGCAAGAAAAAAACCCTCCCCATCTCTGTGGACAAACACCAGAGCCATGGTTTGGTCTCCAAAAAGAGACAAACTAAAGTGGTTTGAGGAGGTGTGACTCAGGGAAGTTGAAACCACCACCTGAAGAGTCTGGAATTCCTACCAGATCTTACCTCCCGGGGTAAGACAGATAGAGCTTTGAGGCGGCTCCGTCTTGTTGGGGGAAAAAAGCTGCCTTAACTCAAAGCCTCCTGTGGGCATCCTGATGGCAGGGATGCGAGAGCAAACTAGAACTCACCCTGTGCATTCTGGACAGGGATGGGGGCCATCGCCAAGTCTGCTCTTCACAGGCCCGATTCTACTCGAAAGGGGTGGGGGAGGGCCCCAGGAGGAGCAGATTTTCCACTGTGACAGGTTGACTAATAACATCTTTTGCATGTTTCTTTACTCCCGAGTGTGTGTTTGGCAATCAAGACAGGCAAGTGTCTGCCAGTTTCTGAAGGATATGATCCTTAAGTGAAATTACAGTGCAAATAAAAGCTTTTTGCTCCTATTAAAATTCATCTGAGTCATAAGTGGCAAGGGAAAAGCAAGGAGAGTGCATTCTGCTGTCAGTCTAATAAACATTCTGGGCAGAGGGACTATTTATCAACGATGAATTGTACCTCAAAGTCCTTCATTAAACTATGGGGGAGGTGGTGGACAGCGAAAGAAGGGAGAATATAATTGTACCAAATTGCACGGCTTTTCTATCTGGGCTCCGTCTGCCTTAGAAAATAAAATCCAACATCACTAGGAGGAGGCGGCTGAACAGGAAAGTCACTTCTCTGGTTGCAGACCCAACGCCGCTCCCTCCATGCGACTGGCCAGCGCTGGGCCCGGTGGTCCAGGTTCCTTCGGTGCAGCACCCACATTGATCCCGCCCCCCCACTTGTTTCTCGTACCATTTGACTTCAAAATGAGAAGTCGAAATTCAGGGAAGTATCCATCTCCACTGAGGATAATATGATTTCTCACATTTCACCACAGTGGATAGGCTTAAAAACTAATTTTAGCTATATCACAAACAAGCCTTAATATAAATAAAGAGCTAAGACTGTACCCAGGTCCATTTCTCCCCAGAAATGACAAGATCCCGCCTAAAACTGGATCCTTTTACTATTTTTATAATTTTCATATCTTTTGAATTCCTTTCTCGGTAGGGCTCCTGCTTTGCTTGGAAAGAGATGTAAAACAGCCACAAAACTCAACGCCTTTAGATGCAGTCTTTGTTATTGATGAGATGTTCCTTTTCCTTTTGTATTTGTTTATTGTTCTTAAATCTGTCTGGGGGATAAGTGACTTATTGTAATCACAAGTGAAAAATAACAACGGGGTAAATGCCTCAGCAGAGGCCTGGGTGCAAAGAGCTGGCGAAAAAACGACCTTTCTGAATATAAAAAGAGGAGGCAGCAAGAAGGTTCTCTTTTTAAGATTACCTTTGATGTTGTCCTGACCCCATCGGCGTGCCCACACAAACAAGCCTCTTAAAACAACGTCTTGGCTCTGGGCTGGCCCGCGCAGCGGCACACGGGGCGCCGGCGGGATGGGGCCAGGATGGGGGCCGGAACCGAGCGGGCGTGGAGTCTGGGCCCACAGAACGAACGGCCTGGTGCGAACCAGAAGGGCTTTTAGAGGCCCCCAGAAAAGAAGTCATTTAAGAGTGTACATTAGGGCCTTCAGAGCTTATGATCAAAACTGCTGTTTACTGGTTTCCCTGATTTCTCATGGGGCGCGGCCAGAGCAGCCAACTAGCTGAGAGAATTTGGGAAAATGCCCTAGGAAGCACACGGAGTTGGGGTTTTACTCTAGGCATTTAACTATTCCTGATGGGTTCTGCAAAACTTCCTTGGAGAGGCTGGATTTTAAGTTATTGTTACTGTTTGCAAGCGCAGAAACCACAAACTTGACGTTTCGCGGGTGGGAGTCCGAGATCAGAAAGGTTAGTTGACAGGACACGGAAGTACAATCCTCTGAGGCCAGAAGGGGCTCACCCTGCAAGGTCATGAGGGATTAGAAGCTGCTCTGTGGCGGGGCCTGAGGTGGACTTGCTCTGGGTTCCTGAGCAGATGGAGCCCCACTGCGGCTATAGGGAGGTGCTCGGAAAGGACGGTCAAATGATCAAGTTCTTGCAAAACACAGCTCACCGTGTAAGTGAGCGCGGGGCCAGGCGCTCCCCAGGACTCTGTGCAGGACAATCATGGGAAGGAACGAGGGGCTATCTAATGACCCCAGCCCGGGTCTCTAAGCAAATCACCTGTATGTGGTGTCTGCAAGGTATAACCATGTCCAACAAGAAAATTTCTCCCAACAAGTTCCAAAGGAAGAAAGAGAAGGGAATCACTCCAGACACAAAAGGGTCAGGATGAAAACTACGAGAGATGGATGATTAAAAGGGACACAATGGAATTGTTTTAAAAATGAACCTGCAGCTCTTAACATGGAACCTGAGAAAAGGGGGTAAGTTGGGGAGCAGGGAGCTGTCAGAGTTGGGGAGAAGGGGGAGCGGTCACGGTTTGGGAGGTACACATGCTTTTTGATCAGATCAGTGAGGGAAAACACCTGCAAATGGGCCCGGCTACCGGTGCCAGGCACACACACACACACACACACACACACACACACACACGCGCACGCACGCGAACGCACACACGGCTCTGCGTGCCACGGACAGAAGAGCAGCCCTCGCTGTGGACACGCTCCACTCAGGTGGCCACAGAGAACAGCTTGCCGCAGGCCTCTGCATCTCCCAGGCCGCTGAAATCCTCGAGCCTCTGGGGCCTCCCAGTTTCCCAGGGATTTGACACATCCCGTGTGCTCGCACTTGCACGATTCCGAGGTCTGTGGGCTTCTTGCGAGATGAGGGCTTGCAGTTTGCTTTACTTATTCTTTCAGTTGTGACTTCCTCTTCACGTAGCTCACCTCTGGTTTCCGTTTGTGGAAATGGAATGTTCTTCCAAAACAACGAGGAGCTGGCGTCAGTTGCTAAACCGCTCATGTTTTCACCTGGCAACTGTGGGCCATCTCAGTCAAGGGTAAATGATGAACTTCGCTGGCAATTATTTTGCATCGGTTCCCCTAACATCCTCTCTACGGACCCTCGCCAAGTCAGGTGGCCGTGCGTCTCTTCAGACACAGGCTCTCTTCTTCAAAGTTTTCCACCTCCCGACCCCAGGGGTCTCCCACCGTCAACTGTGTCTTCCTTTCCACAGTGTGGCGGCGAGAGCTAACCCTCCAAAGTGCCCCTGCGAGTCTACTCTCCCAACTCCGAGCTGGACAGCAACTGTCAATGTCCTTAAAGTGACAGAAACGACTCGCTGCCAAACATGACACATCTCTAAAAACACTGAGGTGGAATCAGGATCTTAATTCAACTTTTTTTCCCCTTTGCTAAGTTCTCTGTGGGCTACGCCATTAACACCGGGGGCCAGACACAGCAGGGGTTCGCTGCCCTGCAAAACGCATTCCCCTCTACTTCAGCCTCCGGGCCAGCAAAGCGACCCGAGCGAAGTCTCCAGGAAACACGGAGAATGAGAGCCCGCAGCTCGCTGCCCTTCTCTGGGAAGGACGCCCCCGGCGGCGAAGGTGAACCAACAGCGGCTACACAGCTGCAGCCGCTGGCGCGGCCTGTTAGCAGAGCGCGGTGACAACTCCATCCGCGCAGTCTCAAGGTAGCTGTCAATCAGGACGCATCATTTAATCCAACAGCACTCGGAGGACTCTCTCCGACAAGCCACATGACAGCAGATCTACAGCTCTATTTAGATCAGCGCCCGGTTGTGTTTACAATGCGGCGGCAATTAGAAAAGATGCAACAGGCAGCAATATTATGGAGATTTCCATTTTGCAGTATTGCCCCGTAAAGTGTGATCCTGCTTCACAGAGTCAGGCTAAATGACAAAAGGCTATTTTCTTCCCTCTCCCAGCTCAGACAGCACTTCATTTGCAGCTATCTATAATTAGATTAATGGGGTAGTGCAGTACAAAGCAGGCCCACTTCACACCAGATAGCATATGAATTAGGACAAACACTTATTTCAATTCCAGGCAGAGAAAGCAATGACTGGGGTATTTAGCATACCCTTTATGGTGGAATGAGATGTTAATTGTGTACCATTACCTCTAAACTGCTTGCTTGTTGTATAAATCACTGTGCTAATTGATGCAGAGATAGAAATGTAGCCACAGGCAAGAAAGCAAAGGAATGAGGGCTGAAGATGTTGGATAAAGGATTATCGAGTAAAACCATATGGAGATGAAGTTCCTTTGAAACCTTTCCTTTCTGCCCATGAGCAGGATTTCTTAAAAGTACAGAAAAACTCTTGTGCTAAGAGAGAAAATTTAATTTTTCACATTCCTTCTTAGAAACACCCATTTCTTTTAAAAGTTCCTGGCTGCCAGAAATCCAAGTAGGAGGTAGGTGGAATTAACCCGAATATACACTTACAAAAACATGGGCTGTGTCGTTTTCAAAGTTAGATCTGCCTATCTGGGTTTTTGGCTCACGGGTTAATAAGGAACACTTGTAAACTACCTGAAGCAGATGTTTCTGACACATCCACAGGGCAAAAAATAAATTCTTTCCCAAGGCTTGGAGTTGTTCTTATCAACCAAAACAAAACAAAACACAAAATTTGGCTGTTTTAGGTCTGTTATGGGCTCCAATTATGCAGGATTTATTCCGGATGTGAATCCAACAGAACCGTTTTGATCTGCCATTGAAACAAGGATCTTAACACCATGGGCAAAACACTGAGATCGGACGGCTCCACTTCATGATTTTATATCAATAGTAAGGGATTAGAAAGGAAATCTTTTTTCTTGTTCTTCCCCCCAAAACTAGCAAAACGTAATAAATAAAAACATGTAGCAACTTAAGAGCATGAGTAGTATTACAGAAGGCTACCCTTCTCTTTCTAAAATGTCCTATTTGGCACTCAACAGCTCTTATTTGATTTTGTAAAAATGAGTGTCCCCGAAGCGCAAATACAGGAACTAAATGCTATACCCAAAAAGTCAAACTGTTACAGATCCCCAGATAAATGTGCTCTTTGGAAGTTCATCAATCAAGTGCGCGCACCCTGTGTTACGTGCTCAAGATTTTTTTCATGGCAAAGCAACAGTAAGGTGCAAATTACTGCTGTGCACTTTTTCACAGATCCAGCTGCTTAGTAATTAGCACTGTTATAACAAACTTTTACAGACAGCAAACACAGTGGGTCAGTTAATAGTTCAAATTCTCAACTTTAGAGTAACAGTTAATCTATCCATCTATTGCAAAGGCACTTTTGGAGAAATACCGTGTGTAGCTTAGCCTTGTGAAATCCAAATACCGTAATAACGTGCAAGACAATAAAACAACGTCCCAAGAAACTAGAACGTCTGGTTCCAGTTATCACCACTGAAACTTGGGAGAAAAAAGTCGAGAGCTTCTTTTGCAGGGGTGGGGGAAGGGAGGGGAGCGAGTCCACCTTCCTGGGGTTCCCAGGAACAAGTAGTCTTGACCTATCAACACCACCTGTCCTGCGATTGCCGAGTCCACAGCTTAAGGGTCAGGTCATGATGCTAAATACCACTTAACTCTATATATTATTTAGAGGATACTTTATATGATACTTCAATAAATGCACACCCCCCAATGCGTACATGTATATAAAGAAAGATCAAGGGTACCTGAAATGGAATCAAATGCCAGCAAGATAAAGAGCATTACTTCTACCCTGAAGGAACCCCTCCCACGCGGGCAGCTAGGTGACATAAATGGAAGTGCATGGAAGAAAAGCTCTGGAGGCAGGGTAAGGGCCTGCTCCCAAACATTAATCATTTGTTTGGACCATTTAAACGAGAGCAGCACAGCCTGCAGCAAAACACGGACACTGCCCACACTTGGGAGCTTGTGACGCTGGTGTTAACAGGAGAAAATATATGGTTTCTGATATTGCAACCCGGTTCCCGGCATTTGCTCCCTTTAATTGAAAAAGGCCGTTAAACACGAAGTAAATCATTCAGTTAGGTGAGCTGTTTAATGACACATAATTGATAATGGCAATACGTGGCGGTGACAGAACGCACCACTTTCAACACCGGCCCGCTCACAGTTATGAATCAATCTCTACTCCAGCTTTTATTCTTTCACGGCCGAGTTGGCCCTTGAACTTGAGTCTTTTGCCGGACAGATCAATATGCCACAAGGAGCCCGGTGGTGCAAAGATCTCATTAGGGGCAGTTTCTGAGGCAAGAATCACAAAAACAGAGGTGGGAGGAAAAACAATAAAAATACATGAAGTCCAGTTCCGCAACTCATCTTTCAAAGTTCTTGCTGAAAGAGAGGTTTCCTTAAAGAAAAGGACTATCTTAAGGTTAATATCAAAACCTTTGAGGGGGCGCCTGGGTGGCTCAGTGGGTTAAAGCCTCTGCTTTCGGGTCAGGTCATGATCTCAGGGTCCTGGGATCGAGGCCCGCATCAGGCTCTCTGCTCAGCAGGGAGCCTGCTTCCCCTTCTCTCTCTGCCTGCTTCTCTGCCTCCTTGTGATCTCTCTCTCTCTGTGAAATAAATAAATAAAATCTTAAAAAAAAAAAACAAAAAAACCCCCAAAAAACCTTTGAGGGAAGGTGTAAGTTTGCACATAGCTCCAGCTTCTTCCCAAAAGACAATTCCCTCTGAACACAAAAAATGGGGACGACTGTCAATAACACAAAACCTAACCTAATTTTTTTTCAATTTTTTTTCATCAGAAACACAAGTCCTTCCAATTCTAATGCCCTAAGATAAGCGACTTTTTTCTCACAATAGAGCTGAAAACAAAATTGGAAATTAAACATGAAGCCCAGTACTTAATAAATCCTATTTCCTCAGTTGTGTTCCACTGAGGTTACCTTCCCCGTAATTTGAATCCCTGGGGTCTCAAGGTGGAGCCAGAACTGATGGAGAAGACCAAGAGCTGGGGTCCAGGAGGAAGCCCGCCCATGCCCAGTGGGCAGGGCAGGCCAGTGCCAAGAGGTCCCCAGCAGGGTTCTCAAGGAGCGAGTCTGTGAAGGTGGGGGGACTTCCCGGGGCCTGGTGCGGCGGGGACGCTGTGTGCAGGTGGGCCGAGAAAGGAGCCCCGCCTCTGCCTCAAGCAGGTGCCCACAAGCCTTCTAACAAGCGGGTCCAACCGCCACAAAGGTAATTTGCTGGAATAAGTGGCACTTTCCCATCCACAAAGGCAAGCCCATTGACAATGTACTACAGAGAACTTACGAAACCGAACACGTGCGTTCTGCCTGAGCAGGAGTCTCTGTGACACATTAGGACTACAATGAGTCATTTCTTTCTTTCTTACACAAGGAAAAATATTATACATCTTTGAAAGCCTTGTACTCAATTATGCAACAATACCAACATCTGTGAACGGTACAGGCTGTTTCTATTCTGCACCCTGAATTGTTTTACGTAATTACACATTTATAAGGTATTTGGTAAACCAGTAAGAAGGTACCTGTTTAAAGCACTATATAATTTGGGGTACAATGAAGTGTTCTCTTGAAAATCTATAATTAGGGCAGCATCAGCTTACAGAAAGTACAGAAAATGTTATAAAAACACAATTATGTAAATAAGCACATAGGTAGGGAAGCATACTGCTTTGCTATGGTCCCCACCGCTCTATTTCCTCTTCTGTTGGAACTGTTCTTTGCTCATCTCAAGTTAAAGTAATGTTGTCTATAGAACGCTGGGGAAAAAAGATGGGGAGCTTGGTCTTCCTCCCCGGTACGTTCTTTCGTCCTGAGATGAAACACCAGGGGCCTGGGGAGTGTGCCAATGCCAGGGACTGTTCAACAATACTTTTGGCTTTATATGGATTTTTTAAAACGACAAAGTACTTTTATTACTATGAATTCACTAAAGAAACTCAGAAACGAATAAGCCAAAATGTTGGCTTGTATTCATCAGAAATTTGAAACTAAAATATATCAAGGCAAGGCAAACAAAACTACAGATGAAACCACTGTGCAGTAAACTGCTGGCCAAGAAGATGAAAGCAGGAAACTACAGAAGATCATCGTACGACTCCCTGAAATACGCCCCTTTGGTGCAAGGACTGTTTTGAGCTGAAAGCAGTTAGTTCTCTGCCCTCCTCCTCCCGTCTAAAGGCAGGTGTCTTTCTCTTCCATACAAGTTAGAGAACTACTCCAGAGCTACTCTTATCACCTGAGAAGACTCTTAACTGCATAGTAAACCTTACTAAAAACCAGATTTATCATACATTTCCTAGTTACCCTCCCATAACTTACCCCTACCCCCAGAAGTTCCCAACCCTTTTTCCTTTGTCTCCACACTATGGTGTCCTTTGTTAAAAGAGTATATAGCCCCCAGTCCTCAATGTCCCCTTAAATCACCTTTCTTGGGAACTCCCATGTAGAAGTGGCTAATATAATCACTTTTTTCTCTTGTTTTTCTGCCTTTTGTCAGTTTGATTTGCAAGGCTCTGGGCACCGAAATCTAAGAGGGGAAGATTTCCTCTCCTACATAACCCAACAACCGCTGGTCCAAAGCACTGGGAATGATCTTGTCAGGGACAAAGAAATTTCTTTTGCCCTTCAAGGTTCTTTCAGCTGTACTAAAGATCCAATGGACATAAGATAGATTAACAGGAAAAAATCAAATTTAAAATTATATTTATGGGCAAGCTACACAGACATGAAATTGAAAAGACAGGCAAAATGAGGAATGTCTGTCATGCTGACCACTGAGAAGCGAGTAACTGGTCTGGGACCTCAAAGGGAAGGAATGCAACCTTCAGGAAGAATAAAAAAGAGTAAATGTTTGGTAGACAGATGTTTGCTGGGCCACTCAGAAACAATGGGACATAGAGGGCTTTGATCAAACAGGCCTTTCTGGTTCCTCCCTGTCTACCAGACCTAGTTCACAGTATAAGCAGTTATCTATGGTGACAGCTCTCTTCCTGGAGCAGGTCCCTGATCTAATTTTTTTTTTCAGGCAGTTGTGGGGGAGGTAAAGAGCTTTTCCTGAATCTTCTGGGTTTTGACTGCTTTTACCTCAAAATTATCTTCATGCCAAAGCAGCCCATCTTGGACTAGTCTGCCCTTGGCCTCTGCAATCTCTCAGGGGACTGCTTAGCAATTTTATAGTTTAAAATTCTAACATATTTTAGAAGTTTAACCTGTGCTACTAAATGGACTTTTGGCATGTCACACATCGTGCATTACACAGAACAAACAATACTGAAGATAGAAGAAACCTGTAAAGCCATCCGGTCAGCTGAAGGAAGAGCAGATGTGGTCACCATATTAGAAGCAGCAGAGGAGAGTGGGGGGGGGGAGTGCAAGTCTTTAAAGCCAAACGACTTGAATTTTGATATCCCAACAGATGTCATCTTTTGACCAAGTGACCTAACTTCTCAGAACAAATCTCTTCTCTGGGTGGCTCAGTCGGTTAAGTATCTGCCTCAGCTCAGGTCATGATCCCAGGGTCCTGGGATCAAGCCCCACATTGGCCTCCTTGCTCAGCGGGGAGCCTGCTTTTCCCTCTGCCTGCGACTCCCCCTACTTGTGCACGCTAAGTAAATAAGTGAAATAAAATTTTAAAAAAGGAACAAATCTCTTCATTTCTAAAATCAAAATAAAACACGCATTAAATGAGTGAGGGATTAAACCGACAAAGATTTGCAAACTAACTAGCAAGTGCGGACAGTAACTGCTCACCAAATGTTATTTTCTGTTTCCATCCCAAACACCTCTGATTGTCCAAGAAGAGACAGCAGTAGGTAGGATTTGTTTCTTCATTGCGTATCATAAAACATCTTGATGGCAACTTCTATATGTTACAGCTCTAGTTCTATGGTTCCTCAATCAGGAGCAAATAGACTAAATTTTTCAAATACCACACCTGGCTCTAAGATCAAAGAAAGGAAGTTGGTTGTGATATTAAGAAGGCTTCCAGATCAGGCAGCTCGGGACTGCATGGTCACCCTCTCCTCGGAGTCTGTCATACTGAATTAGAGAAACAGTTTGGTTCATTCATTCAAAAACCATTTATCAAGCATATGTGAGCAATATGAGACTAGAATATAAATAGGAAAAAATGGCTCCTGACCTCAAACACCATCATCTGGCCAGAGAGAAAAGACATTCATGGATGATACAGACATAAAAATACAGGAGTTCTACAAACGATGCAGTCAATCTGAGGTGGGCTTTTTTATTTTAGCCCCTCTATTGAAATTACGTGAAAGGAAACAAAACTTCTTTTTCATACTCAGAATACTCTGGCCACTAACTCTGTGGGCATTTCCCCCACACCAAGCAATTCTGCCAGCTGCTGTCTACCACCTGGGTGTCTACAGTTGAATTTGGTTCTGACACCATCTACTTGCCTCACCGGTTAAAGGCACAGTCCCACAAGATAGTCCCCACGTCAGATACCAACTCCAAGTCTGGTGCTTCTGACCGACCTACTATAAACCGGAGGTTCCCACAACCCACTCCTTAGATTTGACACTTTGTTAGAGGGGCTCACAGAACTGAGGAAGATCGATTACCGACTAGATTATTCATTTATTACAAAAGGAAACACCCCAGGAACAGCCACAAGGCAGAGACGGACAGAATACAGCATGGCGGCAGGCGCGTGAGCGTCTGTGCCCACCCCTGGTGTGCCACCCTCCCAGCACCTCCGTGGGGTCAGCAGTCGGGAACCTCTCCAAACCTCTTCAGGTAGAGTCTCTTACGGAGGCTTCATTAGGGAGGCATGATGGATTAAATCATTGGCCATGAGTGGTTAGTTCAACCTCCAGCCTCTATTCCCTCCCAGGGGTTGGGGTGGGGAGGGTAGAGCTGAAAGTTCCGGTCCCTTCATCACCTTCTTGGTTTCCCTGACAACTAGGCTCCACCTTCAGAGGCTTTCCAAAAGCCACCTCATGCACAGAAGCTCAGGTCTGGTTGAAAGGGGCTTGTTATAAATAACGGAAGATGCCCCTTTAACCTTCATCACTCATTTCACGTAGGAAATTCCAAGGAATTGAGGAGCTTGGTCTTGGGACAAAGACCAAACATATATTTCTTCTTAAAAATCATAGTATCCATTAAGCCAAAATTCTGACACTACAATTCTTGGGCATATTCTCTGAGAGAGCCTCCATATTCTCTGGAGGCTACACTGGGTGGGTCTAGAAGTCATCAAAACATACAGATCTAAATCTCTCTCTCAAGCACATGAAAACACATAACTTACTTTTCATGCCTCATTCTCCTCATTTCGAATTTCCACTGATAACATCCTTAGCCTAATAAACTGGCTTTCATTCAATTCTCATGAGTGTTCTCCTGCCTGGAAATTTTGCCATATCCATGCTATCTACCATAATCTTTCCCCAGACTGAGGGTCTATGTTGCTAATTTCTTATGGCAGGAGAATTCATATTTGAGGAAACTGAGAGATTTATGAGAGAGAGAGAGAGAGAGAGAGAACTGGGGACTGAGTTTGTGAGTGAGCCTTCAAAGTTCTTATAAAATTTAAGATGTATTTTATGGAGTCAACAATAGTTAAAGGCCTAAACCAGTCCTACAATAAAGAGGTATATAAAACAAGCTAATAATTCCCCCCTCCTAGCCTACTCCCCTGAAGTCATGAAATAATTTGTATTATAAATCTTCTACTCACAAGATCTATAAAAACATAAACACACATATCTACTTTTACAAATGCTTCCACACTGGGTAAAATAAAATAAGGAAGCCCCCTTATTTTAAAAGGGAACAAAATTCATGATATTTTGCCATTCAACATCCATGACTCATTATAAGCTTTTAAACGCAGGGATGAACATCTAAACACAGGAAGAAATTCAAGTAACTTATTTTTCCTTTTACATGGTTAGCTCATCTGAAGTGGACGGAAAATCCCCCACGTACCCATTGTTCCCAACCCCACCCCACGACACACAGACTCTGCCAGGACAACTCCAGAAGGCAGAAAAGGGGCCTGACCGTGGCCCCGCTGGCCCTCTTCCCCAGGGTTCAGCTCCCTTCTCCCTGAGGATTATAAAGCCCAGTTGTAAATGTAAGAAGGCCTTGGGGATGCTTCCCCTTGGCTTCTCCAAGCCTCCTTCCCAAGGCTGCACTGACAACTCACGCGCTCCACCGTCTGCTCCGTTTTCCTGTCCTTTTCTCAACTTTGTTCTCGTTTTCTCTAACTACTCCCAACAGCATGACTTGGTATCTGGAAAAAACAGATAACTCAGCCTGGTGCAATGACTCCACAAGAATTTTCCATAAGTCATCCTTCACACAAATACTAATATGTGTACCAATCAACATAAAGCTCTCTGAACTTTATAAATTGTAACCGCTCGGTGACTGTCTGCGTCTGGAAGGCCTAGAATGCCAAAAGAAATCGCCAAAAGCTTTGGTCCTAGAAGTCTGGACCATTTCCCTATGGATTTATTCCTGATAACTGTCGAATCAAACTGAAAAACACCTACCACTTTTACAATTACCATTAAATAATGCTCCTCAGTCCATGAAATAAGTAGGCAACAGTTCGTTCGTGCCCATGATGCAGATAAGGGGTGCTGACTAGCAGACCTTCTTTGCTGACGTGTAATTCCTTCCTCTGAATTACAAGGACAGGAAAGAGAGAGCCCAGGGAGGGCTGCTGCTGGGCCACCTTGCTCCACAGCATCTACCTTAGTGAATCCCCCCTGGCGCAGAGTCTGGGCCTCTGTTTCAGTCTCAGAAACTGGACTTCCTCTATAGCACAGGACGGGTCCTTCTCAGCTAGATGGATTTGCTGGGCAAGCCCATAAGAAACTGATGTGTAAAACCCGTCTTATGAATTTCAATCAGAAAGATACTCGTAAAGGGAAGCAGCACAACCCCTAAGTGTAGTGCGGGTACACAAATTACAGCCTGTGGTTGTGTGATAAATACGGAATCAGCAGAAGGGGCACAAGATGGTCTTCAGTGCTCTCCGCTAAGACACCGCGAGCAGTTCTCCGACCAAAAGCATCAGAGCTCACCCAGGGGCTGGTTAAAACAGATTGCTGAGCCCCGCCTCCAGAGTTTCTGACTCAGGGCTGGGTTGGGGCTTGTATTTCTAATAAGCTCCCAGGAAACGCTGACGCGGCTGATCTGGGGCCGCACTTGAGAAGTGTGGACGTCAGGAGCCCTTCTCCACTATCGGAACAGCCTTTCTGGGGGGACCTTCTTAGACCCTGTGGGCGGCGGGAACAGAAAACCAGAAAAAGCACAGACATTTACTTCTCATAGTTATGAAGGTTGGAGAATCTAAAATTAAGGCACCGGCAGATTCCGTGTCTAGTCAGAGCCCACTCCCTGGTTCACAGACCATCTTTTTGCTGTGTCCCCCCATAGTAGAAGGGACAAGGGATCTCTCTGGTGTCCCTTTTATAAAGGCACTAATCCCAAAGGCTCCCCCTCCAAATACTACCACACAGGGGGCTAAGTTTCAACTTACGGATCTAGGGGGAGGGAGACATAGACATTCCTGTCTATAGCAGGGATTTTAGCTCACATCTAGCGAGTAACCTTTCTTTCCCTGGACTCAGCCAAACATAACCTGTTAAAGAATGCTTCTCTGACTCTTGCTCTGGGTGGAAAAATCTGAGTGACATGGTCTTTCTTCATATGATAATCACTGATAAACCTAGCAAATTATGAATACGGGGTTAGCTCTCTAAAATGGGTTCAGATCCTGACTTTTTGTGTGGTCTATGGTATGGTGCCTCACTTTCTAGCCTGATTTCCTTATCTGTTAAATGGGGGAGAATACTGCTGTCTTGTACAACTTTTTCTGTTGTGGTAAAAAAATTTTTTTTTTCAAATTTTTATTTAAATTCTAGTTGGTTAACAAATTGTAGATTTATTTTAATATTTGCATGAGGTAACAGATGTAAACTGTCTGGCACAATGCCCAGCCCACCAAGTGCCCAGTGAATGATAGATACTATCGTGACTCTTGTTATGTCGCTGTGAACTGCATTTTGTCTCCCCAAAATTCACGTGTTGGCGCTCTAACCCCCAGTGTGGCTATATGTGGACACAGGGTCTTTAAAGAGGCAATTACAGTTGAATGCGATCACAAGGGTAGGGTTCTAATGCAACAGGACTGAGCCCTTAGAAGAGGAAGTCATCCCAGGAGTGTGTGCACACAGAGGAAAGACCATGTGAGGACACAGGAGAAAGCCCAGTGAAGGACAATAGAATCTGCCATTCCAAACTGTGTCTCTCTGCCATGGGGACTATTTGAAGCTGGTTATTTTTAAGAGATGGCACACACAAGTGAAAATCTAAAAACAGAGTGGAAGTTATTACCCTTTGGTAAGCAACAGTCACATCTATAAGGGAAATATCCATTTGAAAGTGTATCTCCTTCCCTGTACCAGAAAGAGGGGGATGACTCGAAGTCTCTAGAAACCTTTTTAAGTATAGCTGACATACGTTGCATTGGTTTCAGGTTACAACACAGTGGTTAAATCTCTAGCAACTTATCAACAGGCAAGGCAGTGACTTCGATATGCATAACATTACCCTTGTTCACCAGGCTTTTCCTGGTGACCTCCCATAACTTGCTCCCCTGCCCCAACATTTTCCTTGGTCATTAGCTGAGAGGGGAGTAAGGGGAGGGCTTTGGCCACTTCGGGGAGTTACTCAGTCTTCCTGGGTTTCTCCCATGTATACCGGAGGTGTACCTGTTAACAAACTTCTGTTGTCCTCCTGTTAATCTGTCTTTTGTCCACTGAATCACTAGATCCACCGAAGAACCTAGAAGGGCAGAAGGAAAAACTCACCCGCCCCTACAGTTCGGGTGACCCCAAAGGTATCTGCTCTGGCAGGACGTGCCAGCTTCAGGGCTGTTGCAGCTGAGAAATCTAGCATGGAGACAGCAGNCCCCCCCCCCCCCCCCCCCCCCCCCGTGGAACAGAGCGGTGAGAGTCCTTTTTTGGTTTTCTAAATTTAGACTGGCATGAGAAAACATTTATGGAACTAGTTCCTTGAGTATAGCAACTCTGGTAAAGATTTGTTGTGAGTACTCTTGGTTTCTATTGATCCTCTTCCTCCCAGAGATGGTCACTGTTTTACACTGTCTGTTGGGTCATTTGTCATAAGGAGGGAGATCACAGGGCAGAATGCAGGTATGTGCTCTAATAACCTGTGGTTCCAGCCGGCCTCACAGACTGGCAAGTTCACTGTCCTCACCAAACCAGCATCTGTTTAGACCAATTCTGCTATGGGCTAATGTGCACACGAGGTAAAGGTTGTGCCCAAGGGACATCTTGGAGACCCAAAGCTGCAAAATTGGTGGGCACGGGTGGAACCCTTCGAAGCTCTTAATAGCATGTGCCACCTAACTCAGACTCTCATGTTGGAAGTTGGACACATAATGGGTCACACTGACACTGGGTTACCCACCAACCTCAAGAAAACCTCTGTGCAGGGAGGCACGCTGTAAGACACTACACACCCCCAACCCAGTGGCCCATCCCTCTCTGGTATCGGTCTGACTCTGAGACCCAAGGCTTGGCTCCTGCTGTTAATGTGCAAGTAAGAAAAACCAGAAGAGCTTTTTCCTTTTGTCTTCTGTGTCTTGGGAGTTTGGCTTTGTGAGCAGCGAGAATATTCTCCCTGGCCTCCACGAGTCAGAGGATGCATCTTACAGATAGCTGACTAGACTGTGGGTAAATAACGAGAGGGGAACATGGGAGTCAGTTATAGCCAGAGGGTCAGAGGACAGGTTAACAGTCTCGACGCGAGACTGGCATCAGCATTCCCTTTCCCCAACTGTGCCAGCTCACGGAGGAGTCTGTCATGAGGGGCGCTGGTCCATAAGGACCTTTGTCATCTCAACCTCTGCTGTCCTGTTAGTGCTGGAGAAGTCCCATTCTAGTAGCACCTGCTCAGTGTCACAGGTGAGCAAGTCTGTGACTAAAGGCGTCTCACATTCTCGAGGGAAACCAGAGACCCCGTGTGCACTGCACCATTCTTACCGCCTGTGACAATGAAGTCTGCTTCCTGAAGCTAACCCTGGCAGTGAACTTCTGGACTTGTGAAGGCCGCCGCTCCTGGACCCTCCTGAGGGGGCAGCTCTGAGGGATGTCCATGGTTAAGCAATCAAAAGCCTTATTGGTGTGAGTCATTATTGAGATTAAAATAAGATTCTACTCGCCAATGGCAGGCAGATGATGGAGCCTTTGAACTGGACACCCTTCTATATGTTTTTAGATAATTATCACCCTAAACAATGGTCTTATTGGTACCTACGAAAGGATCACATTAAAAAAAGGACACAAAGGAGTTTAACTAGCCTTAGAGACTCCCTTTTAAAAAAAAATGGAGAATAGAAATTACATTAAGAACAATAACTTGAGTCCATATCTAACATAAATTCCCCTTCTCCACCCTCTTATCTACCCCTATACCCTCAACTCCCTGTCCCGACCCTCTGGAAGTTCTTTTGGATCTCTGGGCCCCTGGTCTAAAGCCCTCCTCTTTCTCAAAATCCAGCTCTAACACCCCAGCAAATTCCCTTAGACCTCAAAACTCCTCCAACTTCCTTAGAAAATCCCATAAGCATCCAGCTGCCTGTTTGACTTCCCTCTCTTTACAAGATTCATAGAGAGCACGACTGATGTCCAAGCCCAGGGTATGCAGGTCACTCATGTAAACACTACGAGCCAGGTAGTGAATTGAGCAGAAGCACCTGAGATGGCCTGCAGGATAGCTTTGCTGTCTCGTACAACTTCTCCTGTTTCTGGAGCTCAGGAATCAGGCCCTGCCAGCTCTATGCCTTTGTACACAGTGTTCTCTGCAGATGCCCCTTGGACCCAAAGAATTCATGTCCCTTGGACAGCAACAGATTTTTTCAATTATAAAGCTCTTGACATCCACTTTTAGAAGATCCTACCAAATTTAGAAAGGGATTAGAAAGATCAGTGGCCATTCACAATCCCCCCTTCACAGTGGAAACAGATAGCCAAATTTCTCCTAAGCCCTCCTACCAATGATCAGCTGGAAACCAATGTTTAGGTGCTGATAAAAGCCAATGCTAAATTACACTCTCAGGAAGGAGAGCATCCAAAGTCCTTATCTTCCTTCCTTCCTTTTTTTTTTTTTTTAAGATTTTATTTATTTATTTGAGAGAGACAGAGGGAGAGAGCAAAAGCAAGGGGAGCAGCAGAAGCAGAGGGAGAAGCAGACTTCCCGCCGAGCATAGAGTTGGATGTGGGACTTGATCCCAGGATCCCGGGGGATCATGACCCGAGCCAAAGGCAGCTCCCCAACCAAATGAGCCACCCAGGCATCCCCAAAGTCCATTTTAAAACATTTTATATAGGGGCACCTGGCTGGCTCAGTCGTTAAGTGTCTGCCTTCAGCTCAGGTCATGATCCTAGAGTCCTGGGATCGAGTCACACATCAGTCTCCCTGCTCAGCAGGAAGCCTGCTTCTCCCTCTCCTACTCCCCCTGTTTGTGTTCCCTGTCTCCACTGTATCTCTCTCTGTCAAATAAATAAATAAAATCTTTAACAAAGTAAATAAAACATTTTACATAGGCTTTTAAAAGACAATGCATTAAACCCCGAAGTTCTAGAACACAGATATATTTCATTCCCATCTTAGCTGGAATGGAAGTCTTCTTCACGACACAAAGAAGCAAACTGAAGATAATTTAATTGGATGAGTGGGTCAGTCCGTTAACATTCAGGCTGCAATTCAGTTCTTTGGAACATTAGAAACAACTGTGCTGTCTTAGCAAACTCCAGAACACCAGAAAAGTGGCTCTAGAAACGATTCAAATCTCCCCTATTCATCCCAGAATACTTCTATGTGCCATAAAAGATCAGGACATTGGAAACAGAATTGTCTTACACTTAAAGAAAAGAAAAATTTAAATAGTAATCACTCTAGACCTCTGATTATTGGCAGAAATACCCCAAAACTCCTTGAAGAAAAGTTGGATAGTTTCTCTGTACCTTTGTGATGTAGATTTTCTACCTCCATCTTCTCTAGGATGTAAGAGCCATTCTTGGAAATGTGAACTTTAGGGGAGATGCTTCCCATCAGAAGAGGGAAAAGGAGGGAGGTGGTGGGAAGGGGGAGCTATTTGGAAAACAGGCTATACTCAAAAATCTTAAATGTCTTCTCCAAAAATACTAGAAAAATCTTTAGCCATGTGAGCAGGAGGCCTTAATATATTCCATGTACCAGAAACATGATTTGGATCCGACTGCTCTTTTATGAATTAGTAAGTTTTGCATTATTAGACCTGTTCCACGGCTAAAATTTGAAAATGAAAACTGTCAGATCTGTATGCATCTGTAGGTTTATGTTTGTCTGTATATGTATGTTACAGATGTGTCAGATTTCTCTACCTCTGGATGCTATTGCCAAAATTAATTTGTGAAGTGTTCTAAAATTAACTGGCTTAAAATTAAGCACTTATAAATTACGTATTCCTAAAGTTCTCAGAAATATAACAAACCCAAATGCTTCCTAGGTTCCCTTGGTGTGGGAAACTACTCAATATTAAAACTAATTTAATTAAGTTTGCTGGTTTAATTAAAATAGGTCTTCACAGAGTTATCAATATTCAATATACTACTTTCATTTACCTTGGTTTACTAAATAGTTTATTATCTCGGCGAATTTTGACAGCAAGAAAAATAGCTTGAATGATGGCTATGTCTAATGTCTCATGAAATTTCTGTGAGTAGTCTAAACATATTGCTAGAATTTATATAGATGTAAGTGGGATAAGAGTCTTTAGGTGAACTTCTTCACAGTAATTATATTTTATGGTATGTGTACTTAAAAGTAGCTTCTACAATCTTCTAGCTAACCCAAAACTTTCCAGTTTCGCTAAATTTGGGGAGTGTTTGCTCTCAACAGTTACTCTCTCATCCTTCTTATTTGACCCCGAAGTTGCTGTCTGTGAAGGAGATCATTATCTGAAGAGTAAGATAAGGGAAAGAAACATGCTAATATAGTTTGAAGGCTTCTCCAGTTCAACAAGTAACCTTCTGAGGTTGGAGAATACCTCTGGGCTCACAGTATCTTCTAGAGAGGGCTTGTCTTTAACTGTTTACAGATTGTAGATGGGTTGAAACCAGCCATAACCACCCAATATCTGGGCAACTGGGGGAGTATCCATTTGATCTCTTGGTTTATTAAAAACTATGGGGAAGCTAAAAAGTCCTAGAAAAGTTGGCAAGGTAACTTCAAATGGAATGCATATGTTATTACACAAACTTATTAAGTACAAATCCCTTGAAAAGAAACTTTAATATTAAAGAAATTATAACACATCCCAAGGAGAATTCTAGTCTCAATAAATGACAGCAAATATAAGTACTAGATAACTACTGCCTATGGTCTGGCATCTGCAAGGGGAAATTATACACTCAACCAGTTTGACTCCGATGTGACTTTCAACCTTTCTACATTCCTCTTAAAACATGGAGAGTCTGGAAACTCCATTCATTTTAAAACTAATCACCTCAATCTGAAGATGGTCCCAGGAGAAAAAGAATGGAACCAGAATTGTTTAGCTCCTTTCCTGGACAGTGGGACTCCATTCATGCCAAATTTCTTACTTCAGCTAAGTTCAGAGCTGGAGTGATTTGACAATGGCATTCAAATATTGTTCATCTTAACTTAAAAAAAAAAAAAGTCTGTTATTCATTCTCCCTGAATGGCAGATGCAGGATCTAACTGAATATTCCTTCAAAACTCCAGAGACTCTTATGTTGGGGATAAGTAAATACTAGCATCTCCAGAAAAGTCTCATTACCCTATGAACCAGAAACTGTTTTTCTTGGCTTCTTCTGTGTTGTTTTGAAAACTGTCATCTGGGGCACCTGGGTGGCTCAGTGGGTTAAAGCCTCTGCTTTCGGCTCAGGTCATGATCTCAGCGTCCTGGGATCGAGGCCCGCATCGGGCTCTCTGCTCAGCAGGGAGCCTGCTTCCTCCTCTCCCTGTCTCTCTGCCTGCCTCTCTGCCTACTTGTAATCTCTCTCTCTGTATCAAATAAATAAATAAAATCTTTAAAAAAAAGAAAAAGAAAACTGTCATCTGTGAAAGAAAAAGCTTTATTTTTAAGGTCAAATATACTTAAGATTTGTTTGTATCAGAAGGCATGTCAAAGTTCACACGAACTTTGGTCTTTGTGGCAACCCCTGCTCTTTATCATGAGAAGGCGTGACATGAAAGGCTGAAACTAACTTTACTAAAATATTACTCATTCCAACATAAACGTCTGTCTTGAGGCTTGCCTACTACCGTGCCAAATAAAAGAGGTCACACTGTACCAGGAAGGCAGGGATGAAGCCACATAACCTAGAAACGGCGAGTCCTGGCCCAGAAGAGAAAAAGTGGGAAGAGTTTCTTTGTCAAACATTAAAAGTCATCAACATCAGAATTACAAATATTTCACTTACATCTTCAATCCTGAAGAATGGACTGATATGCCATTTCTCTCTGCCCAACACCCTAGTGGAGTGAAATAATTTCCCAGGGCAATGAGCTCTAGTTTAACCAGTATGTGAACACTGATGCTGACAAAGGGAAAAAAAACAACAAACTTACTTTTCTAGGCCTCTTTTGGGAACAGCAAAGGCTGTTGGTATTTAGAGAAGGTGAAGCAGTTCCATGCTGAGCAATGGAAGGAAACCCTGTTCTATGCATAGACTGCACACCTGTGATTTCCACCTGCAGCAGGTGGAAAAGCCGCCACCTGTCACCCCGACTCACACTTTTCCACGACGGCAGGAACCGACAGTAGTGATTTTGCCCACAAGGCTGAGTCAAGTCTTGTCTAGTCAAGAACTTAGTCACTGACAAGTTCTCAGACCCAGAGAACTGAGTCAATGCCTTGTTAAAAGGTTTGGACAAGGTTGGAGGGCAGAATACAAAATTTTTCTCTACTATAAAAAAATCTGTTAACAAAATACAGCTGACACTTGCAAGTGCTCCAATCCTAGAAATACCACTCCAAAACAGTTCAATGGGGAATTCATTCCAAAACATACTTCAAGAATACCCTGGGTAGTGGAATATTATTCAGCCGTAAGAAGGAATGAAGCTACGACAGGTGAACCACAAAAAAATGTTACGCTAAGTGGAGGAAGCCAAACACAAAAAGTCACATGTTGTCTGATTCCACTTATAGGACCCATCTAGAATGGAAAAATCCAGACACAGAAAGTAGACTAGTGGCTGCCACTGGCTGGGGAGAGAGGGGAAGGGGAGTGACTGCTAAGAGTCACAGAGCTTCCCTACGGCTGACGACCATGTGCTGGAACTAGAGAAAGCCGACAGCCCGGTGAATGTACTAAATGCCATCGGTACATTTTTTAAAAAGATTTTATTTATTTGACAGAGAGAGACACAGATTTTATTTATTTGACAGAGAGAGGGAACACAGGCAGGGGGAGTAGGAGAGAGAGAAGCAGGCTCCCTGCTGAGCAGGGAGCCCGATGAGGGGCTCGATCCCAGGACCCTGAGATCATGACCTGAGCCAAAGGCAGATGCTTAACGACTGAGCCACCCAGGTGCCCCCATTAGTACATTTTTTATTATTTAATTAATTAATTAGAGAGAGAGGGAAAAGAGCACAAGCAGGGGGTAGAGGGAGAGGGAGAAGCAGATTCCCCATTGAGCAAGGAGCCTGATGCGGGGCTCCATCCCAGGACCCCGAGATCAGGACCTGAGCTGAAGCCAGATGCTTAACCCACTGAGCCACCCAGGCACCCCGCCATTAGTACCTTTTAAATGCCATAATACATTTAAAAAAAGTAAATGGTTAATATTAGGTTATGTACATTTTAACTCAATTAAAAGAATATGGTTTGCCGCATGGACGCTGTAAAGCAATCCTATTTAAGGCTCTTTAGTTACAAGTATGGATGATGCTAACTGATTGGTGGCTGCCATCAACACACACACCTGTCTTCTCCAGCAGACGGTAACAATCTCCATGATGTAGGGATCACAGTGTCTGGGACCAACAAGACTGTCAGTATTGTGGATAAAAAAAAAAGGAGCAGAATTTATAATGATTTTGCCCAAGATCTACACGTCTCTACTGGAGCAAGAAGACGCAAAAAGCAGGTAACTCTGAAAAGTTCTGATGCCGAGGAATGAGATTCTGTGAGCCTCACACCTGGCAATTACTCTTAAAGAGAAATTTACAGGGTCCTGAAAACCTCAAGGAATTCTTTTGAAAGTGTATTTTTGCCTAGACATCATTAAAATTTAGACAGAGGTTCATAACCCTTTTCTTGCTCACGGTATCACTAACGTTCACCTTGCAAAGATGGCCTCACTCATAGAACAAAGGAAATGTCTTGACATGAATTTAATTTTAAGACTCTTAGAGAATTACCGCGGTTTCCTGACAAGAGCCTGGAAAAGTCCTGGCCAGTCCGACTGGATCTGCTACCCCACACCGGGGTAAGTTAGCAACATGCTGCCACTGAAAGTCAAAATTTTAAATTGGCTGAGTGTCAAAGAGCATAGAGAGGTTATACCCATTCACCACTCCACAATTTTAGCTCCTAACTCCAGCCAAAGAAAAGCAGGCTTCTTGGATATATATTGCAAAGCCAGGTTTGGGTTGACTTTTTTTTTTTTTTTAAGATTTTATTTATTTATTTGACAGAGAGAGAGAGATCACAAGCAGGCCGAGAGGCAGGCAGAGAGAGGGTGGGGGGGAAGGAAGCAGGCTCCCTGCTGAACAGGAAGACCAACCTGGGGCTTGATCCCAGGACCCTGGGATCATGACCTGAGGCAAAGGCAGAGGCTTTAACCCACTGAGCCACCCAGGTGCCCTGGGTTGACTTTTTATTTGCATATTTTTCCTTTTTATTTTCAATAATTTATATACCCCAAAAGCGGAGAAAAAAGTGACATAATTTTCTACAAAGATAATTATCTTCTATGAGAAGGAAATCAATTTCCAGTGCGATAAAATAAATTGTACCCCCTGATGATGTAACTTGTGTGACTCTCAAATACTGTGATTTTTTTCTAATGCCCCACTTTTCCACTACGTTCGGCTCTGTTAATTAGGGGAGAGAAAACTTTAGAATTCAGAGATAAAAGAGACCCCCCAAATTCTGAGAGGGAGCATGACCTCTGCTTCCGGCTTCCCATGAGACCTCACACGCTCAGATTTCTATCTTAGGATTCCATGAGCAGAGAACTCAAACTTAGAACTCAAGTTGCCAACCACTGCAGTTTCCTAAACATATCATGCCATTTCATGGCTCCATGGCTATGTTCATGGTATTGGATCCTTCTAGAATATCCTCCCCAGTTTCCTTTGCTTGGCTGGCTCACAATCATTCCCTAAGTCACCATTGAGGTGTCATCCAGTCAGGGAACTCCACTGGCTCCCATGGCGCCCTGGCTGTCTGTCTTACCTACCACACTGTACTGAAATTACCAGTTAAGTGTCTATTTCCTTTACCAGACAAACAGAAAAAGGAAACAGAGTAATTCTTTTTAAAGACTTTATCTGAGAGAGAGAGAGAGAGAGAGAGAGAGAGAGAGAGAGAGAGAGAGAGAGAGNAGAGAGAGAGAGAGAGAGAGAGAGAGAGAGAGAGAGAGAATGGGGTGGGGGGTAGAAGAAGAGGGAAAAGCAAACTCCCCGCTGAGCAAGGAGCCCAATGCGGGGCTGAATCCCAGGACCCCAGCATCGTGACCTGAGCCAAAGGCAGACACTTAACCAACGGAACCACCCAGGCGCCCCTGAAACATAGTAACTTTTATAGCAGAGAAACCCCACCTTAACCAAGTAATCAAAGTAATATCCGCAGTAATGGGACAAACAGAAACATGTCCCTCCCCACAGAATACACTGAGGACACAACACAGTTCTGTGGTACTCTTGTCAAAAATTGTGTAACTTGGGGCACCTGCGTGGCTCAGTCAGTTAAGTGTCTGCCTTGGGCTGGGGTCAGGTTTCCTGGTCCTGGGATCCAGCCCTGCATCGGGTTCCCTACTCAGTGTGGAGCCTGCTTCTTCCTCTCCCTCTGCCTCTTGATTTTCTCTCTCTCTCTCTCTCTCTCTCTCTCTCTCAAATGAATAAATAAAATCTTTTTTAAAAAATTGTAACTTGGGCGCCTGGGTGGCTCAGTGGGTTAAAGCCGCTGCCTTCGGCTCAGGTCATGATCCCAGCTGGGGTCCTGGGATCGAGGCCCACATCGGGCTCTCTGCTCAGCGGGGAGCCTGCTTCCTCCTCTCTCCTCTCTCTCTGCCTGCCTCTCTGCCTACTTGTAATCTCTCTCTGTGTCAAATGAATAAATAAAATCTTTAAAAAAAATGTAACTTAATTTAATTATGAGAAAACACCAGACAAACCTAAATTGAGACCCATTTGACAAAATAAAAGGCCTGTCTCAAAAAAACAAAAAAACAAAAAATGTAAAGGTCAAGAAAGACAAAGACCAAGGAACTACTCTAGACTGAAGCAGAATAAAAGAACATGGAGAGTAAATGCATTGTGTGACTCTGAATTAGAGCCTGGACCAGAAAAAAAAAATTATTCTTATACAGAAGACGTTAGTAGGAAAACTGGCAAAACCTGAAAGGCTTTTAGACTAGACATTAGTACTATACCATTGTTACTTTCCTGCACTGTGGGTAATAAGGAAATGCTCTCTTTTTTTTTTTTTTTTTNAAATGCATTGTGTGACTCTGAATTAGAGCCTGGACCAGAAAAAAAAAATTATTCTTATACAGAAGACGTTAGTAGGAAAACTGGCAAAACCTGAAAGGCTTTTAGACTAGACATTAGTACTATACCATTGTTACTTTCCTGCACTGTGGGTAATAAGGAAATGCTCTCTTGTCTTTAAGGTAAGTTGTTAGTGGGCCCCTGGGTGGCTCAGCCAGTTGAGCATCCAACTCTTGGTTTTGGCNGTCTTTAAAGTAAGTTGTTAGTGGGCCCCTGGGTGGCTCAGCCAGTTGAGCATCCAACTCTTGGTTTTGGCTCAGGTCATGATCTCTGGGGCTTGAGATCAAGCCCCAAGTCAGGCTCCAAGTGAGGAGTTTGTTGGAGTTTCTTTCTCCCTCTCCCTCTCCCCCTCCCAAAACTTGCTTACTCTCTGTCTAAAATAAATAAATATATCTGGGAAAAAAAAGGATAAGTTATTACCAACTTACTAAAATGGTTCAGAGAAAATAATCATGGGGTGGGGGATGACACACAATAAAGCCCACCACACTAAAATGATAATTTGGGGAATCAGTGAAATTATATGGACATTCGTAATTGTACTATTTTTACAATTTTCCTAGAACTTGCAAATTATATAAAGTTAAGTTTAAAATTTTTTAATCACAAAAACCTAAAGGAAATTTTCCTTTTAGATGAGAGCAATAATGTATGGGATTCGAAACACATATGCTGTGTTCAGGGTAGATGAGAAAATCTGCAGTAATTACTTTTTTTTCCCTTGCAGTAATTACTTTTAAAATGACACCAGTGGCTACACAGAGTGCTAATTGGAAGTTGGCACGATTCCAGGTCACTGACACTATCTCTCAGATTAACCCAACAAACTGGACAGCAGAGCAGTACAAGGGATTTACTTTAGTTGCGTCGTCATACGTGAGGAGCAAGTATACTGCAAAGAATACTGAGAACTCTACCTGCCTTACAAATAAAGATTTTTCTCACAGCCTTTACAAACTAAAAAACAAACAAACAAACAAACAAAAAAAACCCATAACCATCTCCACCTTAAAGGGAATCATGCCACAAATACTCTACACAAAAGACAAGAGATGCTACATTGTGCTAGGATTACAGTCTGTAGTCAGGAGACGCTCATGGCCAGCAGCAGTATCCTCTCTGTGGGGCTGGGCATTTCAGAGCTGGCATTTTCCAAGACGAGATTAAATTAACTGTACTAGCTATGTGACTATGAGACAAAAAGAGTAAGACTCTGTGTCTGCCATAGGGAAGTTTACTGTGACGTGTGAGGAGGTGAGTTGTGGGCCCAGGCATAACGGGAGACCGGGGAGGAGTGGAGAGCTTCAAGGACTCACAAGGGAGGCTCTATAAACACCTCCTCGCAGGGAAAGGAATCGATTTATTGCCCGGCCACAGAAGACACATACAGGTAGACAGAGTTCAACCCAACATAAGGAAACCATTTCCAGCAGAGCTCTCCAACAATACAGTAGGTGGCCCTGGGAAGTAGTAAGCCTCACCACTGAACATACTCAAGTACATCCAGGAAGTCCCTTCAAGTCCTACAAGAACCTAAGACTCTCGTGTCATGTAGACCCCATCACTGACGATCAGGTTTCTCCATGCAGCATCCCTGGCCTCTAGCTACTAGATGTTACAGCAGCCCCTACCCGCTGTGACAGCTAGAAATGTCTCCAGTCGTTGCCAAGTGTCCCATAGCAGGGAGGGGGGACAAAACTGTCCCTTGCTGAAGTATTCCAAACAGCAAATTTCTGAGTCTGTGTGTCGAGAAAATGAAATACTATAGAATTTCAGAGGGAGGGCCTAAGGTAATCAGAGGACTTCTGAAGGTAGGACTGGAGCGAAATCTTGGAGTAAAATAATTCTGAAGAAAGGTAGAGGGAATAGTGAGCTTTCTTGGATAAAGGATGGTCGGAGTCAAGGTGTGGAACAGGTAGGCAAGAACAAGGCTGTAGGAGGATCATTAGGAAGCCAGCTGGCCAAGCAGAAGGGTTCAACAGTAGATAAAGTTAGAAAAATCTGTAATTTTGGAATGTGTTGAAGGAATTTCCAATCTAAAGTCAGGCTTGCTTAGATGGGCATCCATGACCTATCCATGTCATAGGAAAGTTAAAGGGGAATGCAGTCCTGGGAGAGACGATGTTCTGGAAGAATGATGAATGGGGTGCTGGACAGTTAGGCGACACACTGTATTACCCACTTCTCTACGTTCAAGAATATCAAATGCTTGCTTTCTTATCTGCCATTGCCTCTGCACATGAACGACACAGGTATGGTTCTCGTTTTCCTTTTTAGAGAGAAAAGCGTGAGCAGGGGTGGGAGGGGCAGGGGGAGAGGGAGAGGGAGAGAAGCTCAAGCAGTCTCCACACCCCTATGACTCTCATTTTAAAGTCCATGTTGAAGGGGCGCCCAGGTGGTTCAGTTGGTTAAGCTTCTGACTCTCGATTTCAGCTCAGGTCATAGGGTGGTGAGATGGAGCCCCACGACGGGCTCCGTGCTGGCCGTGGAACCTGCTTGGGATTCTCTCTCTCCCTCCCGCTGTGTCCCTACACAACCCCTCCCTCCAACCTTACATGCACACATGCCGTCTCTCTCTCTGTCAAAAATAAAAATAAAAATAAAGTCCAGGTTGGTAAGAAGCTGAAGGCAAGCAAGTGGCGGGTAGGAAAGGAAGAGAACAGCAGTCACTGGACGCGACTAAAACGCATCACGTTTCCTGAAGGATGGTAGAATGTTAACATCCTGCCAAGAAGTGTGGGCTTTCCAAGTGTATGGATGACCAATACTCCACTCTTTGGTTGGGTTCTATCGATCCAAAAGCAACCACCAGCGGATTTTCTCAAGTCGTGCTGTGCGTGTGAGAAACCCGGGCATATGGCATCGCTGGGGGGCTGAGCTCGGTCAAGGCTGGCGCCAGCCTTCAAAACCAAGCTCCCTTCAAGTGGGCTCAGATGGCCTCAGACAGGCTCGGGTGGGGCTCACGTTCAGAGGGTATGCTGGAATCTTGGGAGACTCGAAGGACCCCTTCTAGTGCACCTCTTCTGGGTCAGCACTGGCTGCTAGTGTAGACAACTCCCATCCCTGAGGCCTCGGGGGTCTGAGAGCTCCGCAGTGGCCCCCCACCCACAGGCACTGGAGGCGGGCTGGCGCTAGGGCCCCTTCGTCTGTGGGCTCAACTGTGAGAGACTGCAAACACCCTCTTGCTGAGGCCTGTCTTCTGCTGCTTAGAGAAAGGACAGTGTATCTGAGCCGTCACTTGGGCAGGAAACTGCTGGCCTCCGTAAGAAACCTACGGAACCGCCTCCAGATGCTACAAATGAACCTCTTCTGCGTAATTCCAGAAAAACTTCTCCAACTGACCTTTGCCAGCTTCTTTATGGATTATGACAGTACATGGCTCTCGAGCGCTCTCCACCGCTTACACTTTCTCTTTGAGGGCATATGAGGAGCTACTTGATTCACCTTCGCTTAGGCTCACATTCGCAAAAATATCTTTCTTTTAAAAGAGAGAAAGAGATCGAAATATTTACATTTAGAGAAGACTTAAAATAAAAGCGTGACAAATGCACATGAGCTTGTACAAATGGAGAGGTTTCAATCCGGGCCTCCTGTGGGGCCGCCACAAATGGGCAGCACCTTCTGACAAGCATCTCACTTTAAACCGAAGTGCTTTCTCGAGGGCTAAGAGAAAGTTTGGGAGAGTGTGAGCTTTGGCCATTATTTCATACCTGAGTTAACCTCTATCCCGAGGGCAACATTCTGCAGCTGTCTGCAGTGAGTCAGTACTTTCTTTTCATTCTTCACTTTTCTCCTTCGTTTTTTCTTCTATTTGGGTAAATTACCCTTGACATTCATACCCTGGTCAGGGGCGTAAGAACAAAGTCTGCGTCCTGCTGCTGTGAAGAGCTGTCTGCTTCTTACAAGGCAGAAATGGAAACAGAGTCACGAGACGTTGATTCGTTCAAGTTAAAGTCACCAGATGATGGATAAGGCACACAAGCGTGCATGCACACACACACACACACACACACACACACACACACACACACGTGCGCACGCACACACAGAATGTAAGCAACTACGGCACTTCAAGGTGGTTGAAAAACAGCACCGTTCAGTTGGGATTCAGTGGTATGATCATCATTTAGTCTCAAAAGGAACATCTCTTTCCTCCAGAATTGGCTGTATTTGCTTGTCTGAAATACTTAGCACAACTGGTATCAAGCATACAGAACAGACCCATCACAAAATTATTTCTCACAATGCTTGAGATTGTGGAGACTGGTGGTTCTCAAAGCAGGGTCCCTTGACCAGCAGCATCACGGGGAACTTGTCAGAAGAGCAGACTTCGGGCCCCACCCAAGATTGAAGACCCAGGGCCCTCTGAAGGTGGCGCTGTCCATGCTCCCACAAGCCCTTCAGGAGATGGGGATGTGGGCTCTGGTGTGTCGTGGCTAAGAGGCTTGTGTTTGAGCCCACTCCCCGGGTGCTCCCACTGTCTGTCTTCACCAGGAAAACGGAGGGAGCGACGAGAACCTTTCTTAAAGGATGCTGAGAGGAGCGAAGCAGCAACACACATCAAGGGTTCACGGCAGCTGCCTGGGGCTGGGGTGGGGTCAGGGATCAGCTTCGAGCAGGCGGAAAGGAACTTTTGGGGTGATGGGAGTGTTCTACAGCTGAACTGTTGGGGAGGCTGCACAAGGCTATAAACTTCCTACAGATCACTGGATCGCCACCTACATTGGTGCGTGCTGTCCGGGAAGCACACCTTGATAAAACTTAAAAATGTGTAGAAGAGCGCCTAGTTCTTAGCATCGGATACTGGCTCTTCTCCTCAAAGCCACTCAAACAGATTTATCAGACTATACATGTTCCAAAAGGATCTCATCTCCCCTTCACGTGCAAGGGTCCCATTCTGCCTTGATTCTTGAGTGGGGTCTGTGCTGTAACCTGTAATTGATTCAGAAAGTAACTCAGGCCTAGGGCCATCATTCCTATTATGAAGATTTTACAGATGGAAAAACGATATCTCACAGAGTACAGCCATGTATCAAGGGCAAAGTGATAAGTAATCAATCCAGCTACATTGCTCCACGATCACTCCCTTTCCTTTCAAAATACGGTGAGCATGGATTCTTGCTCTAGTTCACAGCAACAACCTTCATGCCATCTCTTTCAATAAGCAATGGCTCATCACAAACCGTGCTGACTGCGATACAGGAAAGAGAAGCAATGTAAGACGAAACACAGGAAGACCTAGATGCGGCCTTGGGTAGAACCTAATCGAACAACCATGTTTCAGTGCCAGAACTACATACAAGTAGGTATTTAACAATACTGATTTTGTCAACTACGGACGATGCTGAACCTTCCCTGAGTGCTGTGCTCCCAGAAAACAGAAATGGTTTCAGACCCCTTCTGCTCTCTCTTGTCTGGTAAATGGCTAAAGGCAAAGAACCACTCTCCCCACGTGACTTAGACAAGTCACAGATCCCATTAGACTCACGATGACACCCTTGTGGACCTGCTTCTGTGCAACCTGAGCCAGCACTTCCTTTTCTTTAAGACATTCTTTGTTAATAGACATTCTCCCTCTCGTAATAGCCTGAATAAGATCACGATCTCATGGTCATGGGACTGAGCCGGGTGTCGGGCTCCGCATTCAGCGGGGAGTCTGCCTGAAGATGCTCTTCCTCTGCCCCTCTCCACACATACTCTCTCTCTCCTTCTCTCTCTCAAATACATAAATATTAAAAAAAAAATCAGATGTTAACAGAAGAGCTTGAAGAAGATTCTATTCAAATTAAGCAACTATTGATATTCCTGGATCCTACCTTCTAAGTTTGTGCTTTTGAAATAAAATAGTATCATCTCTCTCTCTATATATATATATATATATCACTTTAACCTTATTTTTTCATGTCAGTGTAGTTCACATTGCATCTTTCCATGTTCATAAACATTGACCTAATCATAATTTTAATGACTGCATATTAATGTTCTACCATATGGAACGCCTTGATTTCTTTAATCAAACCCCTGTTGATGGACAGGCTGGTAGATTTTAATTATTTTGTTAATAGAAACAACACTGTGATGAATATCACAGACATGTATTTTTGGGAACTCATCCAATCAGTTTCCATCGTGGACTTCAGTCTGAGTACTCTTGCCATCCAAGTCATCCTGGGTGGCAATGTGAGCCCCACCTTCTGTCCCTGGTGTTCGCTGATGGGACTAAAGACAGCAAACCTCGATAATCCAGTGATCCACTACACATCCAGGGGAGAGAAGATGAGATGGGCTAGTTCGAGTCTCTTTCCTGGAGTGAGGCGTCTTCCAGGGAGAGCAGGATCTGGAGAATGGCTGGCAAGGCCGACAAGGCCATGATCTGTGTCAACCTGCCGTATGCAGTCCTCAGTTACGAGGCAGAAACTGTACTCGGCAGAAGTGAAAGCCACGGATGGATGCAGGCAGACCCCTGCAGTGGCACTCAGTCACGTTAATGGGGGATGCACTCCAGCAAGGAGGGTCCAGGAGCTGCTCTTGATGGGCTTCCGGTCACAGCTTTGCCATCAGAGAACCTTGAGGTTAAGCTGTGGTTCTGAGTGTGGGGACATGACCCTGGGAAGGTTAATGTCTGTACATCCTAAGTCCTTCCTCTCAAAAACACAAATGATATCTACCTCAGTATTTACCTCATCAAAGATTCAATGAGAAGATAAACTAAAATGCTTCATACATACTGAGCGCTCAATGTCAGTTTCTTCTGAGTTCCATCTGTCTACCTCAAATCTGTACTATCTGGAAAAAACTGATAGTAATAGTGGGCTCTCAAAGTCTACATAGGCCAAATATATCCACAGGAAGAAAAAAATTCAAACATCTTCGGTGATCTTTGTAACCTCAGGCTTTCATCTCAAGGATACTGAACATACATGCTGTTTAGAAGTTTAGAATGGGAGCACAGGCATCCTCACAATACATCAAAAACTTTAGGTGCGTGTTGATGGGTTTTTCTATTCCTTAGTCGTCTTCTATTTTTGGAGGACATAATCCAGCGCACACTGCTTACAGCATCTGAGCACTTTCCTTAAGATGGGTCAAAGGTCAAGGGTTTCAGGAGGGCCTCGCTCAGTTCCTGCAGAACACTGCGGCTTTGCTATTGACTTAAAATAGGGCCACAATTCTTCACGTTTCAGCGTTAGGATCATAAACACAAACTACCACCTGAGACCACAGAGGACCGGATATGAGCTACTTATAGTAAAACTGAACCAGGGAACAAGAATAGCAGGAAAGCTGCCTATTTTCTTGTAGTGCGGTCCTTTGAAGTAAACTATTTATTAAACATTATATTACAGCGCTCAAAACAAAAATCTTTGAAGGCAGGTTATCCTTCTCTGCACAGTGGCCCACTGCTAACGAATTGTTTCCTTTTCCTCTGAGGTTTTGTTTTTCCTTTCGTGAAACTGAAACCCAGATTGTCTTCCTCCATCTATGAAACTAGCTGGCACGAAGCAGTCCTTTGGCAAAAATGTCCACGAATAGAAAGAGCATTACAAAGAGACACCAACCCATCACTTTCCACCACACGATATAGAACGCGTGCTTCTCAAGCAGTTGCTATATAAAGTTCAGCAACTTCTCCCAAGTTGAAAACTAGGTTACAAGAAATGAAATCAAAGGAGTAAAAATGGCGAGAATTCAAACAATGGGGTTTCATATTTTATTTTTAAAAGCAAACATCGACTGCAACCCCTACTTCATAGGCCTTTCTTCAGCAAGGATTCTCCCACTGCTCACTCAGTAAAGTTCCCTGAATCCACCGGTGACAGTCACATTTAAAAGAAATGTTCCAAAGAAGAGCAAAGGGTGATATGCTCCCAAACCAATCATGAACTTAAGAGTCTTCCCCCAGAAGTCTAATGAGCAATCGAACTCCCAACGGGCCAACAGCCCTGGTAACACGCTGCTGATGGCAGAAGCCTGGCTCGCTCCCGAAAGGCCCACTCTCTAGCGTGGTGTGTGCTGAGAAGAGAGAGGACAGTGTCATTGCTGGACACACGACTGGGTCTGTCTCAGTGTGGCTGGGAACGGCGGGAAGCTTTTCAAAATCTAGAAATACATCAAAGGGCTAATGCAGATTAAGCTCTCCTCCCTTTTTCCTGAAAGGCTCACTTTTGTTCCTAATATAAAGACTTAGATATTTCTTTAGATCATAAAGCAAGTTGTACTTTTAATGATGGATTAAAAATTATAAAAGTAAAAGATGGCTTGTTCTCAGTGTTCGTTCTTTCTTTCTCTCTTTCTTTTTTTTTTTTAAGTGATGAATGCAGGAAAGACCAGTCTAGGGCAGATTCATCTCTTGCTGACCTTCAGGGACGTTGAGTGTTGAGTAAGCCAAGGATGATGATAGTAAAAAGTCAAATTTGGACGATTTGGTCACTTTCTTGTTAATTCCTTTATTAAGAAAAATTAGATAATAAACACAATAATAGCACCTAAGGTACCTAGCTTTAAAAATAATATGAATTTTCACTCTAAAGAGTGTAAGATGAAATAAACTTATGCTCACACTGGTCTTTTACAATAGAAAAGCTTGTTCTGTCAACAGAATAACTCTTACTGAATGGATGAACATTTTCACAAAGGAAAAAAGCCCCCCTGGGCTCCCTAGACAGCCTACCACCCCTACCAGTTTTCCTCAATTTGCATCCATCCTTAGCTCTGTCCCCCTAGCCAAGGGAGAGAGGCAGTGTTCTTCCTGTTCGCCGTTAGACATTGCACTTGAACCTTTGGTCTGTTCTCCTTCCTTCATCAACTATGACCCTGCCTCACCAACTACACTGTTTTCCTCTCCACTGGCTCTTTGTCTTTTGCCAAAAACAAGCTTGAGTCATTCCCAGTGAGAAAACAAACCCTCCTTTGACTCTGCATCCCCTCTGGCTTCTCCCTTCCCCTTCGCCAACACCCCCCCTTTCCCCGCCATCTCCATCATGGCCACCTCCATTCTCCACCGCGCCTGCTGCAGGAAGCTCTACCCCACTGACAGCCTCTCTGAGCCATCCACAAGTTAGATATTTCAGGGGAAAAGACAGAATGGTACAGAAATGTTCGTAATAGAACGAAGAAACCAAGCAAGCCACGCTGAGGTAGAGTCTTTAGATTTACATTAGCTGCCCTTAGGAAACCACCATGGCAACTAGAAAGTTCCCAGGATCGTGTCTCATAAAGGTGAATAAAAGTTTAGTCCTTGGTGTGAAATATATTTCCACAGTGCTGGTTAAATTTATTGAGTGACTGCTTTGTGCCAAGAATTATATAAGTGGCATATATGCATTGTGTCACTTAATTCTCAGAATAGATGGGACTTATTGCTTTCATTTACAAACCAGGAAACCGGGTTCAGAGAGAGTAAGTAAGGCTAAGATCAAACAGCCAATAAATAAGCGTCTTCCTGACTTTAAAGCAGGTGCATTTAGACATTACTCTGTAAATTACATTTTTAAAAAACAGACTTTGCTTTACAAGTTTTTTAGGTTTAAGCACAATGAAGTGGCAAGTAGAGAGGTTTCCTATATCCCCCCAGCCCCCAACATGCAAGACCCCCCCCCATTATCAACAAGCAAATTGCTTTCTGCATACAAACAGTTGGGAAATATATAATTGAAGTAATAGCTATAAAACCCCAAGGAAATGCAAGAAAGGACCACAAAACCAAAAAATGGCTTTTACTTTAAAAAGGGAGAATAAAGGGACAAACTTCAGAATCTAGTCTTCACCTCTTTCCTCTCTCCTTACTCAACTTCCCCGCCCCCACCCTCACCTGGGAACTCTGACAGCGGACCTCAGTGTCCTTCCATTCTGCGATGAGAAGCTAAGAAAGGTGATTTTGTGGGCATATGAATTTATACGGACAGTCCCTGACCTATGATGGTCCCATACGATTTTTCGAATTTATGATGGCTTGAAAGTGGATATGCATTCGGTAGAAACCACACTTTGAACTGGAATTTGGATCTTTCTCAGGCCAGCGAGAGGCGGTGCGATGCTCTGTGGGGATGCTGGCAGCGTCAGCACAGCTCCCAGTGGGCCATAGGATCCTGAGGGGAAACCTCCACATGCTGACAACCCTTCTGCCCCCATACGGCCACACTTGCACTTTCAGTACAGCAGTCAATCAATCACGTGAGATGGTCCACACCGTATTATACAACAAGCCTTGTGTTAGATGATTTTGCCCAAATAGTGGCTAATGTAAGCGTTCTGAGCTCACTTAACGTGGGCCAGGCTAAGCCATGGTGTTCAGAAGGTTAGGTGTATTAAATGCATTTTCCATGTACGATATTTTCAACTGATGATGCGTTTATTAGCACGTAGTGCCTGTCCTAAATGGAGGAAGATCCGTACTTACTACATCAGCTTGTTAGACTTGTATACATCAGCTTGCTTCCTCTGGGTACTTATTTGTGATTTACACTCCGTCCTGTATCAATTAGTCCATTTCCCCAGGACCTGGAACATTGTTTGGCACATAATATGCACCCAGGAAATACTTGCTGAATGAATGAATGAACAAATGAATGAACGAACGAATGAATGAACGAACGAACCACAAACTTCCATGGCTAGGCAAAATAACCATGGTGTGCAGACAAGGACTTTTTCTTCCCAGCTTCTGCTAATTTTGAACTAGTGACTCGTAAAGATACTTAATATGTTTTTCCTTCTACACAATATTAGTGCTACTTAAATACAGTGTCAGTTATTATATCCCTTACAAACACATGTAGGTGGTCTACAGAACAGAATTGCTACCTAAATGACTAAGGGATTAAATGACTAAGGAATCAAAGTATTTGAAGCTTGATATTTTCAGTATCTTAGTTCCCAAAGCAAAATACCAATTCATAGGCAAAAAAAGAAACTGCCCAGTGATGTGCAAAAAATATTAGTTGGTTTAAATTTCAAAATGTTACAACATGCCTATTAAAAAATTATACAAACAGAAAATTAACTTTCTCTTCAATGCTGATTATTCTTTTCTCCTCTCTGTGTAATGACCTTCCTGCACAGTATGTGCTACCATTAAAAAAAAAAAAAAGCCTAGGGAATTGAAAGGAACTGCTTGCTTATCAAAAACATTTTATTTGCAGAAGGAAGAGACAACAATGCAACAGAAAATACACAATAACTAAAAGGTACTTTCTTTGTTGCTTCATTAGGGTTAAGTTTGTTTAAAAAAAAAAACCATACCAAAACACAACTAATACACCATTTGGGCTATTTTTGAATTAGAGGAGTTCTAGAGAAAAGAAGGAATCCTACACAGAGATTATTTAACAATGAGTCCTATCTTTACACCTGCTAGGTGGCTAGAAATCAAAAAGACATCGGATGTTAACTAGACTTACTGTGGTGACCATTTCACGATACATACAAATACTGACTACCTGAAACTAACACGGTGCTGCTCTAGGTTAATCATACCTCAGTAACAACAAGGGTAAGGACACGCTGGCAAGGACGTTGGAGAAAATAAAAATGACTCACGTTTTGCTGGTGGGAACGTAAGACGGGGCAGCTGCTTTGGAAAATGGCCCGGCGGCTCCTCAGAAAGTTAAACATAGAGTTGCCATGTGACTCAGAATTCCCTCTTGGAGGTCTCCACTCCAGAAAAATGAAGACATGTGTCCACACAGAAACGTGTACAAGAATGTTCACGGCTGCATTTATAGTAGCTAAGAAGACGGGAACAACCCGACACCCAACCCGAGGAACAGATACACCGACTGTGGTATATCCATATGCTGGAATGTTGTTGGGCACAAGATGAATGAGATACTAGAAGGTACGAGAGAGAGAGAAGCCTCTGAGAACACGATGCCAAGTGGATGAAGCCAGTCACAAAAGATCACGTACACGTTCTTGTTTTAATGCAATGTCCAGAATAAGCAAACATACACGGGTAGAAAGATAAGTGGCTGCCGGGGGCTGGCAGGGTTGAAGGAGAATGCGGGGTTATCTCCTAAAGGGAAAGGGGCTTCTTTCTAGGTTGATAAAAATGCTCTCAAGTGGACTAAGGGTTGCACAGCCCTGTGAACAGACTAAAAACCACTGAACTATACACTTCAAATGGGTGACTTGCATAGAATGTGAATGGCATCTCAATAAAACGTTTTTTTTAGAAGTCAACTCTACACCCAATGTGGGCCTTAAACTCACGACCCCAAGATCAAGAGTCGAACGCTCCACTGACTGAGCCAGCCAGGCGCCCTTCAGTAAAACTTTTTTAAAAAGGCATGAGGAGAGGAAAAAAAAAAAAAAAGGCGTGAGGAGAAAAAAAAAAAGGTGTGAGAGAAAGTTATCTGAAAATGCTCTATAAATCAAGAACTTGACATCTGGCCACAGGCAAAAGGTAAATGGGAATACAAGAGAAGCAAGTAGTAAATACGCAAAATAGCTACAAGAAAAACAAAAATAGTGGCACTGCAATTAACATAAGCAAATTATTTCCAAGGGCTTATACTTGGAATTATGAAGTAAGCAGGACACTGACTACATCAGTCAAAAATAACTACTTTTTATATACCGAAAAGAAAAATGAGTCTTTAATTTGAAGATTCCACTTAAAAGTCAAATTAGCTGCATAATATTCCATTGTATATATATACCACATCTTCTTTATCCATTCATCTGTTGATGGACATCTAGGTTCTTTCCATAGTTTGGCTATTGTGGACATTGCTGCTATAAACATTCGGGTGCACGTGCCCCTGAGGAACACTACCTTTGTGTCTTNGTCAAATTAGCTTATCTGCATTTGAAATTGAAGAACAAAAGAGGTTTAGTATCTAACAGTTTCAACCTATTTTAGACAGATATTTATTAAATATTTATTAAAATGCTTCAGTTTGAAATAATGCTATAGGCGCCAGAAAGAAAACAAATATGAGCAATTCAATTCTATACCTTCTGTTCAATAAAACTCGCTTCTCCGTGGCAGGTGGTACAGAGAAGTCTACCCAGGGGGTTAATCAAAATTCCTTTAGAATAATTGAAAAGCATCTGCATTTTTCCCCCAGAAACTACAAAAAAGTCACAGTAAGCAGAACATATAATCTTGATTATTAGCACTGAGCCTGTGCCAACACAATGTGCTGTCCCCCGAAATTAAGTGACAGGACACAGTATCGTTGTGCAATAAGCTACTCCTGTTTCCCCAAATGAGGCCAAAAAACTCAAGAAAATCAAAGACAATGATAATAAGATGCACGTGTGATGTGTTGCTACTGTAGTGAAGCAAACCCCATATTGTGACAAATGTAATCATTCTCAGAGCATGCCAGGGCGGGGGAAGACCTCAGGGGTCATGAACCCCGACCTTTCATTGTACAACAAAGAAAACAGAGGTTTAGGAAGGTCACACAATCAGTTTAAAGCATTACTGGGGCTAAAATGAGATCTCTCGGGGCTCCTTCCATGAAATGCTTCTTCTGAGCATATGGACTCCCTGGGTGGGGGGGGGTGCTGCTTACCTAAGACATGGAAAATTCTTAGGAACTTCTGAGAGCTTCACGTGTAAAGCTCCACACAGAAGTGCTAAAACTAACCATCTGTGAAAGTGCATCACCAAAGAGTTGGGGGACACTCACAATTCCCAGCAAAGGAATCTGTGTGTCAGTGTAAGGGAAGCAAGACTATGGTTCTGTCGTTTGGGTCCATAACTATCGCTTCAGTCGCTGCAGCCCTGAGGCACAGAGGGGACAAAGACGGGGACACCGAAGGCTGTTCTTGCTGAAAGTCAGAGGTGATTTGCCAGATCTCACCACGGCACAGGTACACGAGGTTTCTCTCTGCCCTGGTGACACAGACCAGTTTTGAAATATTTCCGCCTAACTCGCCTTCTTAATTATTCTGATACCATCGTTCAGCTGATGTTCCAGAGAACAGACTTAAAGATCTGGTCACCGGAAGAAATATTCCTCACATCACCTCAAAAAACCCAAAAACCCAAAAACCCAAAAAACAAAACCTCACCTCAAGTTAATAAACACATGCTCTGGGTTAGATGTCAGTCATTTTTTTTAAAGGATTTTATGTATTTATTTGACAGACAGAGGCACAGCGGCGAGAAAGGGAACACAAGCAGGAGGTGTGGGAGAGGGAGAAGCAAGCAGGGAGCCGGATGACGGCTCCATCCCGGGACCCTGCGATCATGACCTGAGCCGAAGGCAGACGCTTAGGGACTAAACCACCCAGGTGCCCCTAGAGATCTGTCTGAGCTTAGTTACTGCAGGTCAGTTCCCTTGAATCTGATTATTTCCAGGTTCTCTGTGTATTCATCGTGGCATTTTCCCCCCTCCTCTTTCTTCCACTGTTTGATCTCTTGGAGGCCTTAGGGATTTGGGGAGAGACGGCCCCTCCCAGGGCTGGCTAACTCCCCCGAAACACAGTGAAGAACATGGGAGTTTGGCTCTCCTTTGCACGCTAACCGCTCCTTCTATCTAGCTCACTCACCAAGCCAGTACTTGCCCGGCCCAAACTCGTCCCAGCGCTGGGTGTCAGCCAGCCGGAGACCCCCCCAAAGCCCAAAGCCGTCTGACATTCCAACTAGCCATCTTAAAGCATTTACCCTGCCCTACCTTGCCTACCTGGGGAAACCCCAACCAAGGCTCCTGGCCGTGCCCCGCCCGTGCCCTCCCCGTGGCTTTCTGCCTGGTGACAAGCCCTGGTGCTTCTCCAGGGCCCCGTGCGGCTCGGAGTGCCCCCTCCTCTTGGGAATATAAGTAATTGTTTCAACGGCATTAACCTCTGGGTTGGCACTCAATTACCTCCATAAGTTAAAAACCCGCAGGGACATTCCGAGCACCCTGCCAAGGCAAGAGCAGACCTGCAGAACCACCGAGGGCCAGAATGCGGGCCACGCGGTGCGGGGGGCCTGGAGGCGCGGGGGGGCCCGGAGGCGCGAGGCTGAGGAGCTCCCGCCTGGGTGCCCCTCTCACCTGCTCACAACCCGGCCTTCAAACCACGAGAGCTGCCGTGAGGAAGACATGCGCTTTATGGCACGCTTCCACACACTGCGTGCACACATGGAGCACACAGCATGTATTTATATAGGTTTATTCTCAACGAATTGGTAAACTGAGACCACATCTAATTGATCTTTCCCTCTGAGGAGCTGCGGCATGAACAGAGAGGATGCAACAAGAAAACTCTGATGGACAAGCTCGAGATGTAAAAACGTTGGCTTTTTTGAAATGAAATGTAGACACAATCAAGACTAGAAGAAAACAATATCAAAGTCCTTTGGATGGGAACTGCAGACACTGATCAGGAGAAAATCTCATGTAGAGGGATGACACGTCGGTCGAAAGCTTGTGAAGACACAAATGCATACACAGAAAGTCATCAAATTAAGGCAAGATAGCAAAACGGTACACAGGACATACGGACTTGGGGCCCGGTTCCTCCCGAGTGTGGTCAAGACGCCAGCAGTTCCTTCAGTTTACGGACAAAGGCTGGGTGAGGAAATCCAGAATGAGCAGGGGGGACAGCTGTGGACACCTTAGCCAGGGGACACCTGCATGTGCTGAGTGTCAGACAGCTTTGTGAAAGGTTGGGGAGATGGCCACAGGTATTTCTAGGCCCTTCCATAATTACTGTCTCGACTCAGACTCTCCACGTGGGCCCTACTGAGATTTTAGGCTGGGTAATTCTCCTATGGGGCTGTCTCGTTTACTGCAGGATGTTCCAAACCATCCCTGGCGATGCTTGCTAGAAGTTTTAGGAAATCTACCCACTGGATTCCAGGAGCAGCCCATCACTTATAACAACCAAAACGTCTCCAGACATTGCCAAGTATCCCCTGAGAAGCAAAATTGCCCAGGGTTGAGAAGCACTAGTCCAGACTTGCGATACTGCAAAATACTGTCGGGCACTTCTGTTTCAAAAGCTACCCTTGTTATTCCTAAAATCCTTCAAGGGGGCTCGTGCTTTGGTTGAACAGAGCAGCCCCTCCACTGCAGAGGGGTTAAATACTTGAGGAAGAACAATTACTCTCTCACAACACACTTTAACCTGCATTCTGCAACCGCATCACCCTAACCATCAGCTAAGGTTTTCTCACATTTTAACTGAGAGGAAAGACTTTAAATCAAATTGCAGTTTTAATCTATTTTTAACATCTGGAATGATGACTTGGATAAGTATTACCTTTTGTAAAAAAGAACATTTCCCTCCCTGAACACAAGATAACTCCCATGAGGAAGCAGAGGACCCTGAACTGTTAGCACTCTACCCCATTAAGTGACTGGTCCCTAAGTTCAAACACAGAAGAGGAGGGTTAGTATGTGCCCCCCCTCCCACCGGCCCTGCTCCCACCAAAGCTAGCTGTTCTCCACCAGGCGGTCAGGGGTAATGAGGACGTGCACAGGGCCACTAAGACGACCTAAATCCTAACCACCCAGATGCCAGTGTGAAGGAAGCCAAGGCTTGTCAGCAGATCTGGGTTTGAATCCTACTGCTGCCCTAAGCATACGAGCCACACTGAGCAAATCACTTCATTTCTGTCATTGTACAATGGAGGCATGACCTCATCTGTAAAGCAGGGGTTCTGCTGATGATCTCAGGCAGCTGTGGGCACTGAACGAGGTGACATGCGTCAAGTGTCGGGCACATTGGTCTCCCTGGTCTGGCTGACAGAGCAGCTGAGACAGGAAAGGGTTGGGGGAGCTGGGGGACACAGCGTGCACTCAGGGTGCTGGCGCAAGCGTCCGCGCTCTCCGGTTCCCTGCCCTGAAATCAGGCAGGGGTTGGATTTCAAACAAGGGCACTTCACAGTTTCATGTGTCCTCTGATGCCTGGCAATTACCTAGGGTAATTAACACTGATACCTTAGTAATTACCTGAGCTGTCCCCCACAATCTTGAGAATTTACACCACACGAAACGTTCGCCCGCTCAGGAAAGCCCCTCCTCAGAGACACTCACCTGACCTACCGACGACTCTGTGACGGTCACACGTCCTGCCAGGCACTCTGCCATGTACCTCCCCCACGTGGGGGGGGGGGTCCCACAAACCTTGCAGAGCTATGCGGTTAAATGCCAGCCAGAAAAGAGCAAGAACCACTCCTCGCAGAGGCCACTGTGAGGCGGCGCTGCAACACTCTCTTTGACAAGTCTCACCGGGAAGACTACAGGACTTGAACAAAATGGGCCCAAACAAAGGGCAGCAGCAGCTTCCGAGGTAAGATCGGCATTGGACGCTCTCCCTGCTGACTCAGCAAGTGAGGGGCTCTGGGGAACTGTCCTTGGTAAATGGTTAAAAAAAAAAAAGGACCCAAATAAATAGAATACAATTGCGCAAATGAGAACTTCCGTGAACGGCCGTCTGCGGCAGATCGAGGTGAGGACCCAATACTACGAAGACTGAGGAGGAGTGACCTTGTACCCACCACCACAGCTAATGGTTAAAAATGTCACTCAAGCAAATCACACACGAGGTTAGCTCAAGTGGGTTGTCATTTTCTCTGCATAAGGCATTTGAGTAGGTAAGGATATAAGATTTTGTAAGCTTCAGGCCACTGAAGAGTATCACTGAAATCTAGAGATTTCATCTCTAGAACATTATACTTAGTGAAATGGGAAAGAAAACTCTGAAACCCCAACTGTTACAACACATAGTTTAAGCCCATGGCTCTCAAGTGGGTGTTGCGGTGGGGGAGAACTTGTCCCCTTTCCACCCTCAGGGTCGCCTGGCAATGTCTGGAGACGATCTGGGTTGTTCTATCTGGAGAGGCGCTCTGGCATCTAGTGGACAGAGGCCAGCAACGCTGCTAAACATCCCATAAAGCACAGCACAGTCTCCTAGAGCAAAGAATTATCCAAATGTCATTACCACTGAGGTTGAAAAATCCTGCTCTAGGCCAAAAATAAAAATGATCACTGAGGCACCTGGGTGGTGCAGTCAGTTAAGCATCTGAGTCTTGATCTCAGCTCAGGTCTTGATCTCAGGGTTGTGAGTTTGAGCCCCACACTGGGCTCCACGCAGGGCATAGAGTTTACTTACTTAAAAAAAAAAAATCACTGTCCAATTGTTATACAATTTAAGAGATACAGAGTTGATTCCATGGATTTAATTAGACTTCAGGTCCTATCGTGTCCCTCCCTGGTTAAAAAAAAAAATAAGTATTATGAATGTATACACTAATCAACTCAAATAATCAAATGTTCTTCCTACCCACTCACTGTAATAAGAAACATACAGAATATCACTTTTTATGCTTGACTCGTAACACCAGTAATTTAATGTGTTTTGGGTATCCATTTCCTAAACTAGAAACTAATTCTACCATTAAGAGTCAAAACAGATTCTAAATCCTAGTCCCGGTGTATTTTAAACTGATTTCTACCAATGCAGATCTGTAAATCTCACCTGGGACCAAGGGAATAAGCTTTGCTGAGAAAGAAGCCTGGGAATTTGCATTTTTAGCAAGCTTTCCCAGCGATTCTGACACACGCTCAAGTTTGACAACCACGGACAGACTTCAATTTTATGAGAAAAGAACTGCCATTCCCGAATCATTCTCACTGTAGGTCAAATAGCAATGATCAAATAATTTATAACTACAGAATCAGCTATAAATACGGAATCAGCAATACAGAGCACTACACCTCAGTGGCCTTAGAGGGCCTTAGAGGGGCTATCCCAAATAGCATCCCTTCCAAGTGGGGCCAGTCTAAGAAAGAAAGCCCATAAACACCATTATAAAATAATGATGTATCAGAAGTATCTTGTCTTCCAAACTCCAGATTGCCCCAGTCAAGACTGATCGTGGTAAACATCCTTACTCTTCAAGGAAGCAGATGTTCTTAAGCATCTGGCTGCCACAGGTGCAGGTTTAAATACATGCCTTATATATAGCATTGAATGACAATTAGTACATTAACTGTGAGAGGTTAATGGTCACAACCTTAAGGACAATAATTAGACTTTCCATAGAAAAGAGAAAAATTTTCCTTCTGAATCTTTCTGCAGACTGACCACCAGGAATGATCTCAAAGGAGAGTACAAATTCAGATGCCAGCACGTCTCCAAGAAAACAAGAAAAAGGAGGGGGGAAATGCAAGGCAAAACGAAGCAAATGGAAAGTGTATTAAATATCTGGGTGGGGGAGAGCCATAATGATAGTTGAGCTACTATATGTCCAACACCTAGAAACACTTTCTTCTTTAACCCTCAGTACTTCCATAAAAGTAGATGCTCTGCTGGTAAAAAATACTGAGGACCAGAGAGGTTAAGTATCTTGCTCAAATTCACAAAGCTGGTAAGCAGGAGATTCAGACTCAGAGAATCGAGCTTTATTTAGTAGCATCCCGTCCCTTATCCCAGCCCACCCCAATATCCACCGATATCCTGGCAGTGGTTTCTGGAAATTTCTTGTGAACATGTAACTCAGTAATTGCAAATATTTTTAATTGACATTTCAGAGTGTTGTGTGCCTTATTTTTACAATGAAGTCTACGCTGCTGTATGGCTTATTTTTCTTAGAAAGTGAATGGAATCGAATAAGTATTCTAAAACCCTAAAGCATCATACAAATGTAAGGCGTGATGTTTTTCATTAAAATTAATTTTATTTTAAGGATCTCTGGCAGATGGCAGCAGGATTTGGAGATACTCTGAAATAGTTAGTGACACCCTAGGATATTGTGCAATCATGACTGAGGTTACACTAAACTGGCTTCTAATAGCCACATAGAACATAAATGATCTGGACAATAGGTAATGTCATTTTAATAATGATATTAGAGAGACTCGGGCCCTCCTCCTCAGATGTGGACATTTCCCGGGCCTTTCCTCTCCATCTCCACTGTCCCGTCCCCGTGGGCCATCTCAGCCGCCGCAGGCCTCAGATCTCACCTCTGCTTGCTGACCAAGCACCAAGTTACACGCTCGCCCTCAATCGTCTTCCTCATCTCAGGACTCACAATGTCCTGACATCAGAGATGTCTCCCTGGCATTTCAAACTTAAAACAGTCAAAAACCCAACTCATTACCTATCCCACCTTCCTTTTCTCTGGTGTAATCCTTCTCCTCTCCCTGTTTTTCTCCCTCACATTGTATCAGTTATCATGTCTGGAAATCTCAGAACCAGCATCAACTCTGCCTGATCCATGTGACTGGACCCCAGGTCTTCAAGGGGCCTCGCAGTTGCACCCTCTTCTTCATTTGCTTCCACAAGTTCTCTTTAAAACCAGCACAAAACGAACCAGGCCTCTCCTCTTGCCAATCCTTCCCAGTCTAGAGAATGAGGTCCATCTCCCTGGCGTGGCCATGCAGGACCCAGCTCCCGCTGCTCCTGCTGCACCTGCCAGACCCACCTTGGCTGCCGGCCTGCCACCGTCAGCAGGCACTCTGCTTGTCCTTAAACATCCGGGTACCCCCAAGCCTCCGTGCCTTCATTTATTTTATTTCCTTTGCTTTCTCTGCTATCATCGCAGAGCACAGCTTCCAGACATGTGGTCTCAGTTTTGGTATCAGACAAAGAAAGCTTATAGGTCTACGATTTCCTCTGCTACCCTCTCAGCCGTACAGAACCCATCTTGGCCCTTAGCGTGTACCCATGATGCCAGTGTGTCTGTGTGTACCCGGAGCCAGCATCCTGCTTAAGGGCAGAGACCAAATCACATTCATCCAGGACACTTCCTAGCACACAGTACAGCAGGCAGTGTGTGATTTCTTTAAAAGTTTTGTGCAAAATGCATCACATAATGGGCTATTAATAATTGCGCTTTCCTAGTACATACAGCATGCCAATTTCCAAAGGCTAGAAAAGAAAAACTTAGTTACCTCCCAAAGGTTTGTTCTTGGTTGGGTTACATGGTACGCAGAACACATGTTTCCACAAAAACAACGCTGAAGAGAAGACTGCATTTAAAGCCCATTTCCTAAAATCGTATTTTAGTGACATTTTGGCTGAAATTTGGCACATGTGGGGAAAAGGCAAGATAGAATGCTACAGAATTACTTTTACTTAGTATTGTGAACTGTATCTAAAGAACAGAGACACTTGGGGGGGATGCATGGGTGGCTCAGGGGGTTAAGGTCCCGACTCTATTTCAGCTCAGGTGATGGTCTCAGCCTCAAGTCAGGCTCTGCACTGGGCGTGGAGCCTGCCTAAAATTATCCCTCTCCCTCTGCCCCTCCACCACCTCTGTCTCTCCCTCTCTTAAAAAAAAAAAAAGAAAGAAAAAGAAAAAGGAAAAGAACAGAGAGACTGACTCATCAACCCTCCACAGAATGTCTGCTCTGTGGCCTCCACCTGATTTCTACGGCTGGACAGGAAAAGGACCAGGAATAAAGAGACCATGACCCAGTGTGGATAGAGCCCCATGTGGATGGGGTAGAAGTGGCCCTCTGCTGAAGGCTCTGGGGTTTCCCGCCAGACACTTGCCATCTCCCCAGTTTTCCCAGCAGCTGGCCAAGGAGAGCAAATCCCACAGGGGCAATTCAGTCAAGGGGTGGGCACAAGTGAAAAGCCTAAGCCTGTAGCACTTGGGGTGGCTGCAAAGGCAGGCTGGGACACGGACAAGCATGCCAGAAACCCCAGTAAGTCATCATTTACTCCCGAAACCCCACTAATACCTATCAGAGAAAGGGATGGGCTACAGAAGGGAGAGATGGCAGATGGAGATTACAGGAGTCAGACATGATGTAAATAGAGGGGCAGCTTCCAAGTTCGTAAGGTATACAAGACTGAACAAATTCCCTGGAAGTTTATTTTTGGAAGACAACAATAACCCCAAACTATATGACATCATTACTTCTCAAGAGTACAGGCTCAGAAAAACAATAACAAACACGGTTCTTTTCATTTTCCGATTATTTGGATTTCAAACAAATGGGAGTTTACTCTATCAAAATTCAATATCCAAATGTGAATTTTCAGAAGAAGGAGAACTTTTTGATGATGTTTATACATCTATAAATATGAATAATGCAGATTTTGGATCCTATGCTATCAGATGACAAGATACAGCCTAAGCTTCAGCTCTTGCTAATTAAACGAATCAATTAAGAGACTACAGTTGCAACTGTGTAGCTGCTGTTCTATAGTAGCAATAACAACCCCGCGGGGAGGTCTTTTACTACATTAAAATGCTGTCCTCCACAACTCCATCTGATATTATTAGAAACAGTTATTTGTGTCTTGCTGTCATATTAGTAGCAAAGGCAAATTATGGAAATATGCAGACCAGAATGGTCCCAGTATGAGATCAGGTTGGGTTTTCAGCCTCCAAGGGAACAATTGCTGAAATTCCAAAGTTCCCCAAAGTTCTTTAATGGAACTGATAAATCTATCAGCACAGCGTCCATTTAGAAACTAGGTAAGGGTCACATATTTACATACTTTCCTGCTAAGCTGATACAATTCAACTAGATGAATTATCATATTAAGTTTACCCTCCTGAGTTAAATTGATGGAGTTCAAAATTGTTTTCGATGGTTGTCATTAATCGCTGTTACTTCGTAAACGCTTACTTTGAAATCTAATTGTGCTGGCGTATCAAGGGTCATATTAATAGCATTCTTAATGGTAAATCTTTGTAAAACATGTTTATTCTACTGATACTATCACTCAAGCTTTCAAGGCTAATAAGAAATAAAGTATATTTATTATCAATAAAAACTTAATTTAAAATGTACAATTTGAGATTTAAATTAGCTTTAAGAACTTCAGCATGATTTGGTTTCATTAAGATCTCTGGCTAAGCTTCAAAGACATATAATTTGATAGTTCCTCAAGAGTCCTTGGGCAAATGCCAATTGCGCAGCTATGAAGAAGCTGTTTATTGTACTCTAAGCTTCTTTCCGCTTTGGGGCAATATGCATTGTTTTCACAAGAAAAAAAATTAGTCTTGGTGAGATACGTTTAATATTATAGTATTTAAAAAATAATGGTACTTTAAAAATTAAACATAAACAATGATTACAAAACAAAACTTTGGAGTAAAATGGTAACTTCTGCATTAAAAGCAGTAAGAAAATATTCATTCTTATGGTAAAGCATAGTTCAAGGGGAGCCTGGGTGGCTCGGTGGGTTTGGTATCTGCCTTTGGCTCAGGTCATGACCCCAGGGTCCTGGGATCAAGCCCCATATCAGGCTCTACGCTCAGCGGTGAGCCTGCTTCTCCCTCTCCATCTGCCACTCTGCCTACTTGTGCTATCTCTCTGCCAAATAAATAAATAAATAAAATCTTTTAAAAAATTTTTTTAAAAAATAAAGAATAGTTCAAGTAGGTAATTCTGGTTAAGTAAAACACTGGATCTCTTCCTTTCCTTCATGAGCTTATGCTATCTGATTTACACAAACTCACAGCTTCACCAAAAACACACACACAAAACAAAACTCAGACAATTTACAATTTGAAATAGGCACATATATCTTAGAAAAATTCTGGGATATGTAGCTTACCAAATATATTGGTATATATGGTGTCTAATATGGATTCTATGTTTGTGTCCCTCACCTAAGCTCTAACAACCCCCAGTATGTTATTTGGATGCAGGTCCATCGGGAGGTAGTTAGGTTTAGATGAAGTCAAGAGAGTGGAGCTGCTTATGATGGGATCAGTGCTTTATAAAACAGAAGAAAGATGAACCACTATATTGTACACCTGAAACTAATATAATACTGTGTGTTAATTAACTGGAATTAAAATGAAAACTTTAATGAAAGAGCAGGCAGGCTGGCACTGTCTGCCATGTGAGCGCTCAGGTGGCCTCCTGCAAGCCGGAAGGAGGGCCCTCACCAGGAACCAAATCTCCCTGCACCTTGATCTTGAACTTATCAGCCTCCAGAACTGTTAGAAATAAACGTCTGCTGTTTAAACCACCCAGTCTATGGTATTTTGTCAAAGCGGCCTGAACTAAAATACTTGTCCTTCGCAGTTAGGGCAATAACTGATCACATGGTAAAGCGATGTGTTTTTAAGGCACTCTGATGGTGCACAGCTCCATCCGGAAGTCAGAGAGGCCTGGTTTTGCATCCTGTTTCTACCAGTTCTTAGCACAGAAGAGTCATTTAAACTGCCAAGGCTCACTCTGTCTTCTGAAAATGAGGCACATCCTTCATCGGTGTTTCTGCATGCTTGAGTATGGGGTAGAGGTGATGATAGCAGGTAAGAAAACCCTTGGGAAAATAGATGGCAGTACTCAAGCCAGGCATTAATAAGTAGTGATGCTCTGTTTATAAAATATACTTTCAGATAAATTACTTGCGTTAGTTTTCAACTTTTCATACATGTCAAATATGCGTTCATGCCCATCTATGTAGAATGTATACTGGCCTGAACACTGCCATCCAAAAATTCATGTCCTGCTGATATTTCAGATTGAGACCTCATTTGTGAAGAGGGCCTTTGCAAAGGTAATTAGTTCAGAAGAGGTCTTACTATATAAGGGTGGGCCCTAAATCCAACGACTGGTGTGCTTAGATTTCTCTGACTAAATAGACACAGACCTGGGGAAGAAAGCCATGGGAGGACAGAAGCAGAGACTGGAATGATGCAGCTACAATTGAAGAAACAGCAAGCAGTGCCCCAACTACCAGAAGCTGGGAGAGACGCATGGAACCGATACTCTGGGAGTACCTCCAGACAGAGCCAAGCCTGCCCACACCCTGATTTCAGACTTCTCATCTCCTAAACTCTCAGAACACAATTCTGTTGTTTGAAGCTACCTGGTTTGTGCTAACCTGTTGTGGCAATCCTAGTTAACAAATACAGTCTTATATCATACATACCGGCAATGGTAATGAAATTGATTGGTACTGAACTTTAAAATGCGGATGGTCTGAAATTATACGTACGTCCAAGTCCAATACGCTCTTCTGAATCACAGAGGCACAAATTTCACCTCAATGCCTCCTAATAATTCAGAAGAGTTTGCTTTTCATTATAGAAAAATACTGCCTAACAATTTTTAAAAAGCGTTTATTTATTTGAGAGCATGAGCAGGGGGGAGGGGCTGAGGGAGAAGCAGGTTCCCTGCTGAACAGGGAGCCTGAAATGGGACTTGATCCTAGGACCCTGGGATCATGACCTGATGGGTGTTAGGATAAGCTAGCTTAGGCTTCAGAAATAACACTGAAATCACAGTCCAGTCCAGTCTTCCCCAGGGACCCATGCTGCTAGGGACTCAACAAGCAGGTGTGTAGGTCCAGGGACCTAGAGAGCTCACACCTCCTCTTGGCTGTCCCTGACCAGAAATGAAAGACATCACTGTAAGGAGACAATTCTCCATGGGTCTCTTATGCTTCTCTTCTACTTCTTGTGAGCACGGCAATGACTATCCTTTGTTCTGGCTATTTTTTCAAGGCTGTCTGCTATACAAAGACAGAGACAGTGTCTCCCTCAGCACAAAGGGAAGGCATGCACACTCACTGCCCATATGGAAGCTTGGGGTTTTCTGAACTAAACTCAGGTTCCTCTACTGTAACACAGCCCACTATGTGAGCAGGTGTCCTCCTGCCCTCCTCACACCACCCTGGGGAAACTGGAGCTCAGGGAAATGGGGCAATTCTGACCACTGCTATTGTAATAAATATTGTAATAAACCATCCTTCATCTCTGACCCTGGAGTCTTGTCCCTTCTACCAGCTTCCATGACTGTAGCAGGTTAATCTGTCAGCTCCATAGGGTAAAATCTCAGACACTCCACGGTTCTTGACGGTCACTTCTATTCATGGCTCCTGGTTGGAACTAGCCATGTGGTCCAACCCAATCCACTGTGCCTTATCAAAAATGCAAATGACATAAAGAGACTAAACTCTTGAATGTATCCAGTCTCACTCCATAGAAAGAGGAGCAGATTCAATGGTCAATAAACATAAATGGCCAATAAATGCAGAAAAATATGTTCTACTTCCTTAATGATCAGGAGGTTAATTAAAATCATAATGAGGACACTTCTGACATTGGCAAATATGAACAAGTGTGATAATATCAGGTACTGGTGAGAATGTGGAACCAAGGAAACTCATTCACTGCATACTCGATGCACATCAACCCTACAGAAACTCTACCTAGCACACGTCCAATTGGGATCATGTGCTCATGGGCATGAATGTTTAGAGCAGCATGGAGTTAGAGAGCAAAGTCACTAGAGACCATCCGGGGAGCCATCAACAGTAGAAGTGGACCTCACCAACACCATGGAGCCGAACAACCAAGTCATACATGATTACAGAATACACTCCCATGCACGTCAAGCATGCAAAGTTTAACTGTTTAAGGATGCATTTATGTGGAAAAATTTTAAAAGGAGTGATAAAAATTAGGAAGAAGTTCTCTGTGGGTGGAGGAGAGAAAGGATATCTGATAGATAGGACTGAGAAGGAGTACACAGTAAACCTCAAAGTTAATGATGACTTTTGTGTTTTTTAGAAAAACTCTGGTGGGTATACAGGTCTTTGTCATGACTCTTTACAATTGACGAATATTCTATAGATGTTATTTTACATGTATTACAAACATGTAAAGTATATTTATAACATTTTATATCATTTAGTATTTCTATATCTAACAAAATCTCATTTTAATAATGAGATTTATCTTATTGGGACATAAAATGGTAGCTTTTAAGGTTCAAAGTGTGTAAAAAATGAATCGAATTACTTATTTTGAAGTCTGTACCATCTCCGAATTGAAATAATAATATTTTTTAACTTTACTGATGCAACAAAAGTCCTTCTTAAAATTAAACTCTTCTTTGAACATTGAATGTCATGTCTAACAATACTCAAAAGCCAACAACCTGTATGGAAAATTCTACAAGTATTCTCACAAAGACAAAGTGTATTTGGGGAGTCTTTCCTTTACCATGTGACCTGCTAGTGCTCTTCCTGGCAGTAAGCTTTGGAAACTGAATTTGCTTTAGAAAATCAGGATTGAAGCAGCACGCGCTAGCTAGAAATTACTCTGCATCTGTCCTACCAGTTCCACTATCTCAAAATCTTTTCTTTCTCTCTTCCATACTGATCTATTATTGCTAATAGTACACACAGAAAAATGCATTGTAACAAACCACAGTGGCCATCCCAACTGCTGTGATGCAGAATTTTAGAGTACTCAGAAATGACTCTAAACCATGACACTCCTTCTCTGTACAAACTACATAAACAATATGGACAAATCTTTGGGATTTGTTAGCAAGTCATCCTATGTCGGGAGGGGGGTGCAGTATCAGCTATATAAACAGGTCTGCTTTTTGTGGCTGTTTAGGGGTGTGTGTGTGTGTGTGTGTGTGTGTGTGTGTGTGTGCGAGCGCGCGTGCGCGTGTGTGTCTGTTTCCTACCACATTCTAGGGGCCTGAAGTGGATGAAAAGAAAAAGCAGAGAAATTGGAGCCCCCTTGTTTGCTCTGCCCACTAACTAGCTGTGAACGCTTGGGCAAAATGAGCTGTCTTTTCTGATGCAAGTTCCTTATCTGAGGAAGTAAGATCACTGCTCGGCCCGGCCCCTACGCTTTTCCTTTTCCCGTTTGTTCCTGTATTTGCTTTCTTCTTTTTTAAGTCTAATCCTTGGGTCCCGTGCTTGCCAATGTCACGAATTCACTCGACAAGCATTCACCGAGTGCCAGCCAGGCCCAAGGCCCCGTTTGAGAGCTGGGTGAGAGCGGTCAGTCGACACAACAGGCAAGAGCCCTGTGCTCCTGGAGCTCAGTTCATTCAAATGGAAAACATGGACAATAAACACGTTTTCTAAAAGTAAAATACGTCAAATACAAAAGTATGTCAAATAGTGATAACCGCTGAAAGAAAAGAACAGGGTGGAGGAAAGGTGGTCCAACTTTTAAACCGTGTCACCGACCAGGAAGCCATTCTTGAGGCAGTGGCTGTTGCAGCAAAGGCTTGAAGAAAGTGAGGGAAACGTCTGTGCGGGCATCTGGGGGTGAACAGTCCTGGAGGGGGAAAGCCAGATGAGGAGCCCCTGAGGTGTGTGCCCGACATGTCTGAAGAAGAGTAACAAGGCCAACTGATTGGACTGATATTTTTAAAGGATCAAGTTAACCATTAAATTACAGTAGGCTAAGAGGAGGGGCAGAGGCGGGAAGACTGGCTGCTGCCTTATTTCAGACAAGAGATGTTGAAGGCTTGGTTGGGGGGAGCAGTGGAAGTGGTACTAGAGAGGAAGCAAAGAGAGCAAAAGGTTTTAGCTCGTGTAGCCATTTCCCAAGATAAGAAAAACTGTAAGAGAAATGCTTTGCTTTGCTTGTGGGTTTTGCCTATCGAGAACTCAGTTTTCAATATATGAACACAGTGAACTCTATTAGAATCCAAGGAGAGAGATCAAGTGCACACACAGACGTACCCATGACTCATTACATGAAAAGATCTGTAATTCTATTTCTGGAAGAGCAAAGGCATGCCACATTCTATTTGGCTTTGTTTCATTATGTGTTGCACATATTTTGGGGTTTTTTTTGTTTGTTTCACAGACTGAAAGTTTGTGCCAACCCTGCATTGAGTGAATCTATCGGCACCATTTTTCCAACAGCATTTGCTCACTTCCTGTCTCCGTGTCACATTTTGGGACTTCTTACAACATTTCAAACTTTTACATTATAACTGTACTTTATTATTACTGTATAACTGTGACCTGTGATCAGTGATTATAACTCACTGAAAGCTCAGATGATGATTAGCATTTTGCAGCAATATAGTATTTTTATTTTTTAATAGTTTATTTATTATTTATTTATAGTACTCTCTGCATCCAACGTGGAGCTCCAATCACAACTCTGAAATCAAGAGTCACATGCTCTTCTGACTGAGCCAGCCAGGCACCCCTAGCAATATAGTATTTTTAAATTAAGGTATGTGCATTGGTTTTTTTAGACATAATGCTTTGCATACTTAGGAGACCACATTGTAGTGTAAACACTACTTTTATACGCACTGGGAAACCAAAAAATTCATTTGACTCACTTTACTGCAACATAGGCTTTCCTGCCGTGGTCTGGAACCAAACTCACTATATCTCCAAGGTGTGCCCACACATCTATCACTAATAATATAAATGCCTCTAGAGGATGGGGTGTGTATACTTCTGTGACAGTGAACTTTATGTGTCAATTTGGCTAGGCGACAGTATCCAGATTTTTGGTCAAACATTATTCTAGATATTTCTATGAAGGCATTTTTCAGATTAACATTTAAATCAGTAGACCTTGGGTAAAGCAGATCACCCCCATAATCTGGGTGGGCATAATTCAATCAAATGAAGAAAAAGGACTGAGCTCCCAAGCAAGAAAGAATACTGGAAGTACATGGTCTCTGGACTTGAACTCCAACTATTTCCTGGCCTACCGTGCAGATTTTGGACTTACCTCTTCTCCCTACCCCCCCCTTATCAATTTCTTAGGACATGCACTGAAATAATATTTAAAATTTTATAAATTAAAAAAAAGCAAGGAACAACTTATTAATCAGAAAAACAAAAATAACTATAAATCTCAGTACAACACTTAAAATTTATGTGACATTAGTCAAGTGCCTATGCATACACTACCATATATACTGCAATACATAAATTTTACTATGTCTTTATGCACATGAACTATAAATGCACATATTAATGTGCTTCCTATCTCAATGGCTACTAAATCACTACTCTTCTGAGCCAAGCCACAGGCCTCTCCTCTGACAGTCTCAATATATTCATAGAGCAAACAGAAATACCCAATGTGAATTCACAACCTGAACGAGGTACCCAAAAAACATGAACAGACATTTGACAGATTATAAATGATATATAGCAAATGAATACATGGAGAAATGTTCAAATACATAGGCAGTACACAAAGAAATGCTAATTAAAACAATAAGGTACCTTATTGTTTGATCATATCTCATTGGTATGATCATTATAATCATTACTTTTACAATAAAGGAAAAATAGTAACTATAATGTAAATTTCTTTTCAGCAGATAAAGTTAAGTAATTTTGAAAACTGTAACTACTACTAGTGAGAGTGCAAAGTAGTATTCTAACACGTGATGAAAGGCATTCGAAAGAGATATTAAGTAACTGATAACGTGTACTAAGCCATAAAATTATTCATGGTTTCCCCTCCACTTAAAATTAAATATATCTTATACATTTTTAAAAATATCCATGTTTGAAAATAATTCAAAACCTCGAAAAAGCAAAACCCATGAAGTTGTTCATTAGAACACCACTAATAATGGCAAAAATGAGGGATATCTTAAATACCTAACAATTGGGATTCATGGATAAGAAAATATGTCACATCTACTCTTCAGAATGTTAAACACAGCTCCATTCGTATGATGCTGATAAATATTTTCTATCAATATGAAAAATGATTAAAAGGATCTTATGTGAAAAAAGAAATCAAGATACAAAATTATGACTCAGTTTCCTCAGAAATGTGTACTCAAAAGGACCTAAAAGAGAAAGCTATAAGGAAAACTGACAGGAAAAAAAAAATTTAAGGTCATTATGTTCAAAAGCATTTTAAATAAAATGTTTATTATGAAAACAGGTAGAAAATCTCCAGTAGGAAAAAAAAATGTACTTAAAATAGTCAACAAAGTACAAACAATTAAAAAAACCTATTTTTTCTGTAACAGGAAATAGCTAAAATTATTCTATCATGGAAACTTCTTGAACACATTAAAGAATGCATTTCTTACACAAAAACATCTCATTTAATAACAAAATAAAACCATGATGAAGACAAGTTCAAATACAAGGGCTAAGCCTAGTTGAACACTTTTTTTTCCTCTGTAAATTTAGTGAATATACAAAATAATAATCCTTTCATACTTACCACTGTACCAAGAAACTGAATGCTCATGTTCCCACCTGCTTCTCGAGAAAGGCACTGGAAAAAAAAGAAGCATAGAATGAATTCATATCCGGGCGCCTGGGTGGCTCAGTGGGTTAAAGCCTCTGCTTTCGGCTCAGGTCATGATCTCAGGGTCCTGAGATCGAGGCCCGCATCGGGCTCCCTGCTCAGCGGGGAGCCTGCTTCCCCCTCTCTCTCTGCCTGTCTCTCTGCCTCCTTGTGATCTCTCTCCCTCTGTGAAATAAATAAATAAAATCTTTAAAAAAAAAAAAAAAAAGAATGAATTCATATCCACGCAAAAATGTGTACCTGAATGTTCGTAGCATCATTATTCCTAACAGCCAAATAATCTAAATGTCCATCAACTGGTACATGGATAAACAAAATATGCTTTATTCATACAATGGATTATTATTCGGCCATAAAAAGGAATGCAGTACTGACACGTGTGACAACAGAAGGCCATCAAAAAGGACCATGTATTATAGAACTCCACTGTACGTAAAATGCCCAGAAGGGGCAAACCCACAGAGACAGGAAGCAGATTCGCACAGTTTGATGGTTCTATGCAGAAGACCCACAGCTGCCCTAGAGACTTCCTGGTCGTCACAACTTCCTGGGCTAGCCCAGGTTGCCCAAGAACACACCAAATATCACATCTTTTCATTAGCGTAGATGACGTTATACTACTTGTCAAGGAAAGGACTGAAAGAATTTTTTGATTCCCTAAGAAATGGGGGTGGGGGGAATGAAACTTGGAGCTTCATGGACCTGTCAACAATTAGGAACGAAAGCAATGAAGAGATGCATAAACTCTGGCTGTCCTACTGAAAACAGAAACATGCTCCTAACTCTAGAGCAAGGTGCCAAGCGGCAGAGATTGCCAATGCCAAGTCTGGAACAGTAAGAAAGGATAGCAGATTCTACGGATGCATTAGATAAAGCTGTCCAGGAAAGAGAAGATGCCCTAAGGCTTCTTCAGACGACTAGAGAAAAAGCTAGACCTCATGCCTGAATAAGAGACACTTTTGGAAGAATCATCTAGCACAAGTTCAACAAGTCTATTCCTTGATACCTAAGTAACAGATACAATAAGAAATGATTCTTCGCTATGCCTTACGTGGGGCATTCTGTCAGACTGAGACTGGAGAAGCAAGCTCACACTGAAGCCAATGAGTCTAGGGGAAAAAAGAAAAATTTCTTCAGGAAGAGGTTCCACATCTTTTCTTTCTTCTTCTTCTTTTTTTTTTTTAAAGATTTATTTATTTATTTATTTGACAGAGGGAGAGAGAGAGAGATCAGATCACAAGTAGGCAGAGAGGCAGGCAGAGGGAGAGAGAGGAGGAAGCAGGCTCCCCGCTGAGCAGAGAGCCCGATGCGGGCCTTGATCCCAGGACCCTGAGATCATGACCTGAGCCGAAGGCAGAGGCTTTAACCCACTGAGCCACCCAGGCGCCCTCCACATCTTTTCTAAAGCCCAGAAGCCAAGTCCTATCTAGTAAGTCTGAACTCTAAACTTACCATTTTATTCTTCTTGGATAATAGTCCAAGTAAGAGGCTTCATAAAGAAGTAAGTGGCTTCATAAAGAACTTGTGTTTTCAGTCAAATGATAATTTACTTATCACTTGGTCGAAGCATTGATATGGCATGCTAATTCTGGGAGTGGTTGTGCTTTTACCAAACTTTAAGAAAAATCAAGTATAAAGCACAGATCAAATTCCTTTTAGAAGGAAGGGAGGAAGGGAGGGAAGGAAAAGAGAAGAAAGAAAAGGGAGGAAGGGAAGAAGGGAGGAAGGAAAGGTAGCTGCCTGAGGAAAAGGGCTGGGAAGAAACGAGAAATGACCACTAGTTAGTATGAGGCTTCTTTCTGCATTGGTGAAAATGTCCTGTAGTTGCACAACTCTGTGAATAGACTAAAAAACACTGACTTGTGCACTTTGGGTGAACTGTGTGGAATATGAATTCTATCTCGACAAACCTATCATAAAAAGTTAGCATTTATTTAAAATAACAAGAGGACACCACCATTCTTCTACATCCAGAGACTAGTGAAAACAGACATAACCTCTATGTTATGCAAGTATTTGTAAAAAGCTCAAAGTGAATACAATATGAGTCACGCGTATCTTGTTTGAATTTTAGTTTGCCAGAAATAGATAACTAAATAGTTCACTGGAAATAAATTATACTTTAATTTTTCCCCAGATAATTCTCATCTGTAAAATTGCTCTGTTTATTCCTAACCTGTTTTTCAAAATTCTTTCTTTCCTGGGCTACCCAGAAAGGGCCCAACGGCTTCAAAGACTCCATGAAAAAGTTAAGCAGTTCTAACTAAGTAGCTATATATATATTTTTTTAAAGTTTGCAGACGTAGCCTTGGAAGGAGGGCTGCCTGCCATGGATTATCACAGACATATCCCAATTTTATTCCTTTTTTAAAAAGTGTAGGTTTACCAACCCTAATTTTAAGATCACTCAAGTCCTAGAACCCAGGGAAAATCTCCAGAACTCAAGCTGAGCCCCTGGTTCCTTGACTGCAGGAAGTTAGATCAGTCAGAAGGAAAGTGGATTAATGCACCATGACAACAAGATGGTTACGCGCCTGTAAGTCTTGCCCCAGGGACTCAACACAATAGTAGTCTGACCAGCACACTCAACGTGGTGTGTGTGGTGCAGTGCAGAACACTCCAAATCAGTACATTTATCCATTAATTTCACATCTAAGAACTTATCCTAAGGGAAAAAGTCACAGTAGGCAAAACAACAACAACAACAAACAAAAATTAAAGAAACCCACAGCTACAAAAACGACATCACAGTACAGTTTACAGAATCTAAAACCTTCAAGCCACCTAAATGATGAATAAAACAAACTGGTTAAATAAATTTGGGTATAATCCATGAAGCCATTAAAAAATCTGAGACATGAAAAATGTTTATATTTCTAAGTACCAAAAAAAAAAGAACAAAATAGTATGTTCAGAATACATCGTGTTAAAAACTTGTATATGTTAAAGATAAAATTCTAATATAAATAAGGCACATAAAACAGTTAACCATTATTTCTCGGTGGAAGATCTTGGCCTTTCATTTTGGCTTACCTATTATTCTCATTCTTCCAAATGGACATAAGAACTTAATAAAGGCAAAAAGAGAAACAGTACAGAATAGAACAAAATCAATTATTTCCCTCAGTGTCCTAAGAACTGAGTCCTGAATCCTGGGTTCTGACACTGGCACTTCTACTTTGGTCATCCATCCATCCATCCATCCATCCATCCATCCATCCATCCATCCGTCTATCCATCCATCCGTCCATCAACTATATTGAGTTAAGCACTGGTAGCTAAATTAAACTTCACCCTCTGGGAGACTGAAGGAAAGAGAATTCTACAATAAATTATAGGGGCATCTGGCTGGCTTAGTCAGTAGAGCACGTGACTCTTGATCTTGGGGTTGTGAGTTTGAGCCCCACACTGGGGGTAGAGATTACATTCAAAAAAAGAAAAGAAAGTGGGTGCCTGGGTGGCTCAGTGGGTTAAAGCCTCTGCTTTCGGCTCAGGTCATGATCTCAGGGTCCTGGGATCGAGGCCCGCGTCGGGCTCCCTGCTCAGCGGGGAGCCTGCTTCCCCCTCTCTCTCTCTGCCTGCCTCTCTGCCTCCTTGTGATCTCTCTCCCTCTGTGAAATAAATAAATAAAATCTTTAAAAAAAAAAAAGAAAGAAAAGAAAGAAAGAAAAGAAAAGAAAAAGAAAAAAGGTGGGGCCCCTGGGTGGCTCAGTCAGTTAAGTGGCTGCCTTCGGCTCTGGTTGTGTCCTGGGATTGAGCCCCACGTGGGGCTCACTACTCAACGGAGAGCCTGTTTCTCCTTCTCCCTCTGCCTGCCGCTCTGCCTACTTGTGTTCTCTATCTCTGTCAAATATATAAATAAAATCTTAAAAAAAGATAGTAAATTCTAATTCAATATGATAAATCCACAATACAAAATGTACAAAGTATTGGGCGCCTGGGTGGCTCAGTGGGTTAAAGCCTCTGCCTTCAGCTCAGGTCATGATCTCAG
>LNAC01000006.1:3732041-3767156 GCA_002007465.1 Ailurus styani
AGCCTGCTTCCTCCTCTCTCTCTGCCTGCCTCTCTGCCTACTTGTAATCTCTCTCTCTGTGTCAAATAAATAAATAAAATCTTTAAAAAAAATGTACAAAGTATTAATGGATAAGAGGCCAGACCAGCTAAATGCTGGAAGACTTACAGATATACATTAGGGCTGGGTACTAAAAAATGAGCAGACATTCTCCAAAAGGGAAGTAAATGAAACACTTTTGATGGGATAGGACAGTGTATGCAAATTTCAGATGAAGAAAAAGTATAGTGAGTTTAAGGCATGGTAAATCATCCCATATGGCCAGAGATAGGTTTGGTTAATTGAGTGAAGGGGCAAGGAAAGAAAACTGAGAAGGAATTATAGAGCAAGGTCCCAACTTGCACAGAGTTCACACTTAAATAAGTTCTTATACTTAAAAACTGGGGAGTAACATGGTTGTTTTAGAAAGATTGATGATCTGATGTAGGCTGAGGATGCAGAGGAATGGGGGAGGAGGCGGGCTGGGAAACCAAGGGAAATGCGGCAGGTAGCAATCACTCAGGAGAAGGGCGGGGGGGGGGCCTCAAAGGCCAGATAGAGGTGAACCCAAAAGTAAAACTAAGCCTGTTTTGTTCACAGAAACTTAGAATTTGGATCTCAAAGTCTACATTTCTTTTTACTTATGAGGAAATTAAAGATGCAGGGATATAAAAGTAATTTGTCTATACTGCAATAGAAGAGTAAGAATCCTAACCCAAGCAGTTGTGCAGGGTTGGGATAGTTCTACTGTGTAGGATGGAATATCTTTACAATCTCAGACCAGATCATCATTGAGATGGTGAGTTCTTCAAAGACAAGGACCATTTCTTACACTTCCTCCTTAATCCCAACAGCATGCAAGTCAGTGCCACAGAAATGGAAATGAAAAATCAATCTTCACCAAGAATTCTGAAATTTTTCCATATTATGAAAGACAAGAGTGACCTACATATCTCTCAATCTTCGACCTTCTAGTGGAAGTTTTAGCTGAGAAGAGTTAGAGATGTGGCTGTCAAGAAATTAGGGAAAGTTGAATGACGTAGACTGAGGATAGGCAGTCCAATGATATGCTGACTTCCCCACTGCTGAGATTTTAAGAGTAGTGAGGAAAATACTCAGTGAAAGCATTGCCATTGCTACAAACCCAGGATTCAACTCAGCAGCATTTAAATCTTCCTTCCTCAGAAGACTGAGGCAGAGATCCAGGATCCTGTCCTTATTTACCAGAACAGAATCAGCACAACTAATCAACCTCTATCACACAGGAACACACTTAATCCTAACAGCTGTTCAGAATGAGAAATTTTCTGATTGAAAAGTGTGGCTGTTGGACTCTGGGAATATGGCAACGGTGGCATGGTTTCTGAATCTTCCGCAAAAACACTGAAGAGGCCCGGAGGCAACAAACATCCCTAGTATCCCAAATGTTGTCTACAAATACCACTTCCCACTCCAAGAAATCAAGGCTTCTCGGCAGAATGGCTGATCATGGGGTGGGGGCAGAAATGAGGCTGCTATATCTTGTCACACCAGAAAGTAAGGGAGCTATCAAGGACTGGGCCCATGTTAGAAAGACGCGGACTGAAAGAATTCCCTGGCCAGAGCTGGTGAAGTCTGAGCATCAATAAGGATTATAGCTGCAATGGATTAAAGCAGACCAGGTATGTTTGAGCCTGTGAGTTCAAAATGGATACCAGACAAAACACCCTAATTTAGTCACTTTTGGAGAGTAACAGGGAACCAACTCTCCAGGAACTGCAAAGTCAAGGAAAAGGGTCCAGCATTTATCTATTCTATGAAAAATTGAAGTCCTGGATAACCCAAGAAGTAGTTGAGGTAGAGTTTCTCTTAAAAGAATTAATCCTGGGTGGCTCAGTGGGTTAAAGCCTCTGCCTTTCAGCTCAGGTCATGATCTCAGGGTCCTGGGATCGAGGCCCGCATCGGGCTCCCTGCTCAGCAGGGAGCCTGCTTCCTCCTCTCTCTCTGCCTCCCTCTCTGCCTACTTGTAATCTCTCTCTCTCTCTGTCAAATAAATAAAAAAATCTTAAAAAAAAAAAAGAATTAATCCTGGTAATAAATGAACAAAAATGACAATATTGGAACATCATTGTTTTGTTAACCTGGATGAATTTATTGACCGAAGGTTGAGCATCAAGGGAGCGGTAACCAGACAGTAAGTGTCCTTTACAGAGGCACACCACACTATTTTATGATTCAGTATTGTCAAAGATAATGGCACCCAAATCTGATTACACCTCTAGATCCACATATCAACTTATAGAAAACAAAGGAGGGAGGACATGTTAAGCCACACCGCTGGGTTGCAATCAGCTCAGTTCTGACAGTGGAAAACTGTACAGGACAAATGATCCTGTTCCTTCAACAAATAAAATGCAAAGAATAAAACAAAAAAAATTCCATAGCCATTTCCCTCCAGCTACTGTCCCCTTAGTCCTTTACAGCCAGACTCCTTCATGGTCTGTAAGGGACAACTTAGAGTAGTCCTTCTCATCAAGGTCACGTACGATTTTCACATTGCCTTAACTACCAGTAGGCTTTGTCCTCATCTTATCAAGCAACGGTATGAACTGCCAATGATTCTCTTTCCCAAACATAATTCTTTCACTGACTTCGAGGATATCCATGCCCCTGGTTTTAGTCCTACCTCCCTGGCAGTTTTAGCCTTCTTCATCTCTTCTTTCCATTTCTACCTGCAGGAGAGTCCCATCCTCAGCTCTCTTCTCTTTCCCATCTACCTTCTTTCCCTGTGTCAACTCATCCACTTCCATGCTTCCCACCAATCCCAATGTCCATCTTAAAATAAATCAACTTTGCTGAAGCATAACTTATGTACAAAAGACTGCATTCTATTTAAAGTATAGAATTCAATGACTTTTGACAATTTTAAGAAACCACCACCACGATCAAAGTGCAGAACATTTCCACCATCTCCAGTATGTCCTCTCACAGTCCAAGCTTGGTCCCTGCTGCCAGGCAACCTCTGATCTGTTCTCTCATGAACAAGTTCATTTTAGTCACCAAATGGACATTTGTTTTCAGCAAAGTAAGAAAATTTTGCATTAAAATTCCTTAGCATCTTTGCCAATAATCAACTTGACCACCTATATCTGGACCTACTTGTACTCTTTATTCTGTTTCACATTTTTAGTTACCAATACCACACTGTCCTGATGCTGCTGTTTCATAAGTTTTATGAAATCAGGTGGTATAGTTCTTCCAACTTTTTGTTTCTTTTTAAAAACTGCTTAGCTCCTATGTTTTCTCAACTAATAGAACTTTTTTTTTTCTTGGTGGTAAAAACAAAACACAATTTACCTTTTTTTTTTTTTTAAGATTTTATTTATTTATTTGACAGAGAGAGAGATTACAAGTAGACAGAGAGGCAGGCAGAGAGAGGAGGAAGCAGGCTCCGATGTGGGCCTCGATCCCAGGACTCTGAGATCATGACCTGAGCCGAAGGCAGAGGCTTTAACCCACTGAGCCACCCAGGCGCCCCACAATTTACCATTTTAACCATTCATAAGTACACAGTTCAGTGTGTTAAGTATATTTATGTTGTCGTGAAGCACATCTTCAGAACCTTCTCATTTTGAAAATCTGAAATTCTGTATCAACTAACAACTCCCCCTTTGTCCCTCCCAAGAGACCCTGGTAACCACCATTCTACCTTTTGTTTCAAGGAATTTGACTGCTTTAGGTATCTCATACAAGTGGATACAAACAGTATTTGTCTTGTTGTCTGGCTCACTTCACTTAGCAAAATGTCCTCACAGTTTAACCATGTGACAGGATTTCTTTCCCTTTTATGGCTGAATATTATTATCCCAGTGTATGTATATAGCACATTTTGTTTATCCATTCATCTGTGATGGACATTTTAGTTGCTTCGACCTCCTGGCAATTCTAAATAGTGCTGTAATCAACTGGGGTGTTCAAATAACTCTTTAAGACCCTGCTTTCAATTCTCTCCCATATATATCTAGAAGTGAGGCTGCTGGACCAGTTAGTACTATTTTTAATTTTCTGAGGAACTCTCATACTATTCTCCATACAGGTTGTGCCATTTTACAATTCTGCCACCATTGCACAAGGATTCCACTTTCTCCATGTTCTCACCAACACTTGTTATTTCTGGGGGTTTTTTTTTTGGGTAGTAGCCATCCTAATGGGTGTGAGATGATATCTCATTGTCATTTTGATTCACACTTCTATGATGAGGAGTGATGTTGAGCGAATTTCCATAGGTTTATTGCCTGTGTCCATTTAAGTCCTTTGTTCAATTTCAAATCAGGTTAGTTTGGGGGCACCTGGTTTGCTCAGTCGGTTAAGCTTATGACTCTTGATTTTTCAGACTCTTATTTCAGTGTGGATCATGATCTCAAGGTCCTGGGATTGAGCCCCAAGTCCGGGCTCCTCGCTCAGTGGGGATCCTGCTGGGGATTCTCTCACTTTTCCTCTTCCTATGTCCCTCCCCCTCCCCGCTCACACACTCTTTCTCTGAAATAAATAAATAAATCATATTTTAAAAGATTTAATGTATTCATTTGGGAGACAGCGAGTGTGTGTGCACACAAGCGGTGGGAGGGGGCAGAGAGAGAGAGAAGCAGACTCCTTGCTAAGCAGGGAGCCCGATGCAAGGCTCCATTCCAGGACCCCAGGATTATGACTTGAGCCAAAGGCTCAGGCTTAACCATCCCCGGCACCCAGATAGGCCCCTAGATAGATCGATAGATCGATAGATCGATAGATCGATAGATCGATAGATAGATAGATAGATAGATAAGGTTCATCTTCTTGTTAAGTTGTAGTTCTTTATACATTCTGGATATTACCCCCTTTTCAGATATAGGATTTGCAAATATTTTCTCCCATTCACTCTGTTGTTTGTGTCCTTTGATGCACAGATGTTTTTAAGTTTGATGTAATCCTATTTGTCTGTTTGCCTTTGTTGCCTATGATTTTGGTGTCATACCCAAAAAATCATTCTTAAGTCCAGTGTCATTAAGTTTTTGGCCTCCATCTTCTTCTAGGAATTTCATGGTTTTCGGTTTAACATATAGGTCTTTAATCCATTTAAGTAAATTTTTATGTATGCTGTAAGATCCTTTTGTATGTGGTAGATCCATACTTTGAGAGAAAATCTACAGGCTTATGACTATGGGATTTATGTTTGCAATTCCGATTTGCCCTATGAGTTCAAGACTCACAGAAACGATTTCTTAACTGGACCTTGACACTTGGCTATCTAATGTGCATGTTAAACCTACAAAGTCCAGACAGAACTACTGATTTGCCTCCCCAAACCTGGTCCTCCCCTACCTCCCATCCCAGTAAACACTGCCATCTTTCACTCAGTTGCTTACCCTTCATGCTTTACCTTCCTTCACACCTGGTATCTGATTTGTCAATCTTTTCTGCCTTCCCACCCAAACATATGTCAAATTAGTTTGCTTCTTACCATCTTGCCTGCTACCACCTTAGTCTAAGCCAAGGCTTGACAAACTCTTTCTGTAAAGGCCCACACAGTAAATGTTTTAGGCTTTGTGAGGCAAAATTGAGGATATGAATTAGCTAGTTACAGAACAAGAAAGAAAACAGATTTTCACAATTTTTTTGGACAACATTCAAAACATAGTAATACCTAAGCACAATTTTTTGGTAACTAATAAGGAAAATGGAATTCTCTTATTTAGGGATAAAATTCTATTTAATTGGGGTGCAAAGTTAGTGTCCTCTATCATCAAAATCAATGGCAAATAGGCATCTGTTAATGCTGATCTGCAACAAGATTTTACCTATTTCACCTTATTTTTTTTTAAGATTTTATTTATTTATTTGAGAGAGAGAGAGAAATGAGCACGCGTGTGACCACAAGCAAGGGGGAGTGGCAGAGGGAGAGGGAGAGGCAGGCTCCCTGCTGATCCGGGGGAGCCTGACTTGGGGCTCGATTCCAGGACCCTGGGATCATGACCTGAGCTGAAGGCAGACGTTTAACCGACTGAGCCGCCCAGGTACCCTGCTATTACACCTTTGATAACACCTTTTCCCACAGACAAGTTCTGCTAAATACTGACAAGAATCCCACAGGCACAGGAGTTTACTTAAGCACATTCATTGCCTGGAAGGCATTTACAGGATTTTATTAGATTCTTCCTGATATTTGCCTTTAGCCTAACTTCACGTTGCAGTTTGATCACTTCCAATTTTAGGCTGGGTGGAAGATCTCAACTGTACAATGAAATGGCTTTTAAAGTAAGGACATTTTCTTTGCTCTTGTATTGAAGTTTGAAAAATGCTGCTGAAACTGCAGTTCACCTCTTGTTTTAATCTTTTGACAGCCTGGGAATTATAAAAAGCAGCTTGACGTAAGTTGTAATTCAAACATTAACTGTTGTCAAAATGATATTACCACAGTATAAATTTTGCATGTAAGTACTGTTTTCTCTTGCAATTTTAGGTTGAATTCATTAACAAACATCAAATCTGCAGCATAAGCTAATTTTCAAAGCCATTCGATGTTTGATAACATTGGCTGAGGGTGATTCTTCTTGTTGAGAAAAATTTAAATCTTGGTTCTGAGCTCAAAAACATCACAATAAACTTTACCACTGCTAAGCCACTGAATTGCTGTGCGATAGGGAAAAATCAGGGTATTAAGGTTCTACTTAACAAAAATTCCAAAAGTAGTCATAGCAAATAAAAAACAAATGAATGTGGCTATACTCCAGTAAAACTGTATTTATGGATGCTGAAATCAAAATCTCACATACTTTCCATGTGTCATGAAATGCTATTCTTTTTTAAAATTTTTTCCAACCATTTAAAAATGTGATAACCACTCAACTTGTGAGCCATACAGAAACAGGCCATGGCTGTGTTTGGCTGATTCCTGGTCTCAGCCATCAACAACTCTCACCTGGCCAACTACAGTGGTCATATAAATGGTTGGCTGAATCCCACCACTGGTCCCCTGTGGTCCATCCTCCTCACAGCACTGATTTTAAATCACGTTGTATCATTCTTCTACTCAAGACCCTTCAAAAGCTTCACAGTAGAACTGAATAAAACCCATACTTTTTGGTCTACAAAGACCCCTAGACACTCTAGTTAGTCCCTACCTATCTTCTTCCACGCTCCTAAGCTATACTCAAGATGCTGCCCTTCCCTTGGGCCTCTGCACAAACCAAGCTTGTTCCATGCCTTTGCATTTGCCATTCCTCTGACTTGGGACTTTCACCCCCTAAATTTTTACGTGGCTGCCCCCTTCTCCTTTTAGGTCTCAACTCAATGTAAGCTATTCAGAAACAGCTTTCCAGCCACCCTAGCTAAAGCTACCTCCTTTAGGTACTTGCTGTGAATTATCCTGTCTTATAGACTTTATCGACCTTCTTAGTACTCAAATTACCTAATTCATGTGTTTGCATGTTTGGTATCTACATCCCCCTTGTAAATGGTGTACATGTGGGGGGGGCAGTGGATAGGAGAGTGAGGGGGAGAGAGAGAGAGAGAGAGAAAGAGTAAAAGAGAGAACTGCCCAAACCTGACATAGTTCTGCAATAAGGACTAATATAATAAAAAATGAGGAAATAAAATTTCATTCAAACTGGAATTTACCTCTATACAAAAACAAGGAATATACAACTTTCCCACAGTTTATGATGAAGACAATTAGGTTTTAGAATTCACAAAGAACAAAGTATCAGAGTTTACAAAGAGTCTGAGACATGCCAAAACAAATACGAACTGACCATTTGATAAGCTAGTAACAGAAAGTAAAATAAAATAAAAATTAAGACTTTTATTTTCATGAAACATATCCCATCCTTAGTCAAATATTTTCTCCACGTGTTTTTCCCCTTTTCCTAGTTTAAGTGGCACTTCAGAGCTAGATAAAAACTCCTTCTGTTCTTATTTTGATTCTCTGCTCCAACATTTACAAAACATACACCTTTTTTTTTCTTTAAAGAAAAGAATATTCAAGAAGTAAGATTTTGACTACTGAAATGACTTCAAGATTTGTGGGAATCAAATTCATACAAAATTAGCAAAGGCTGTTCACTCAAAAAAAGCAAAACATTCACAAAATAATAAATTCTCCAAAAATATCTTTCTGGGATAATGAAATCAGAGGCAATTTCACCTTTTTAAAAGTAATCTCACTGAACAGTAAGAGGAAGAAATAGTAATAGCTTTCTTTTTCCCCTCGCTGATTTCCAGCATGATAACGTGCGGTAAAGGCCATTACTATGGGATCTGTCTTATCGCTCTCCACGGCAGCTGCTTGCATTCTTTTCCATATTTACCACAATCGGTGTTTATACTATTCAAAATTCTCTCCTTCTGGCAGCTACTAAAATATCATTTTCTAGTAAACAGATAGTAGAGGAGAAAAAAATACGTGGGGGGAAGGAGCAGGAGGAGACGCAGAATGACATTTTCCCATTATAGTAAATTTTTAAAAGCAGCTCCAAATCATAAAGCCAATGCCACTAGAGAAAACGGCTAAGCTTCTGGGACTCCATTACAAAAGCAGGTAGAGGTGTCAAAATTAATATTTTAAATTATAGTTGTAAATACATCCCAGCTGTTAAATTGTGATTAAATTTTTCAAAGCATAGTGAAAGGAGTTATTTCTGTCCTCCTGGTGGGCTTGTTTCTAAGATGTGTAACTGTAATTGATGTTTTCAGGAATGTGAAAAGGAGATGGTTAATAATTACTCTCTCATTTCCTACTTCTTTGGAAAAAAACACCAACCTCCACTTAAGAAGTTATATATTTATATATTCTATACGTCTTAAATAGATGGTTTCATATTACATTTGATAACTCTAGGGTAATCACATGCACATAGTACAAAGTAACAGCTAATTACTTCTAAGGGGATGGGGAGAAACAGCTGAAAAACATGGAAAACATTTATTTTGGGACTAAAAACAGAAGATGATCACTTCCAAATCCACTATTTTTTTGATACTGGCAAAGTATAAACAAATGCATAAGCCATTTCATTTAGTTTTCTAATTGAAATATTATTAAAATATTTACTTTAGCAGCTATACACATTTATTAGGATTGTAGCAAAAGTTTTTCCCAGACGTTGCGAGAGTTACCTAAAAAACGAAAAAAAAAAATAGCTTCTTTTAACTTTCCTTACTCAAGAGGTATGAGACTCAATTCATTTTCCTCAAAAAAAGTTTAAAATTTTAAAAATCTATTCAAACTCTGTGTAGACAGGCATTTGCAAACATATCACAGTCATTCAATCTGCAAACACAACCATAGCTCTATCATATTCATGTGCTTATATATAATATTCTGTATCACACAGGGCCACTGAGCATTTTAAGTTATCATGTTATGTAATCTATTTAACATCGCGAGCAATGCACAAATAATCCATTTAATCTGGCATTCTGTAGTAAATAAGATGACATTCCTGTGACACTATTCCAAATGTGTCTGCTTTAACATAGAAAATTAGTTCCACTTAGCTGAATATCAATAACCTATTCAATGTAGAATGCACCAGTGCTGCAGTCAGCTTTGTACTGTTATTTATCATAAATTTATCTTCTCTTAAAAATATTTAAGAATACGAGAAATAAAAAGAAAAAAAGCCTTGAAAGGTACATCATGAATAGCTTCACATCATACAAATGCAGAGATTGTCAGACCTTAGCAGGATTGCAAGATATTTTCAAAAGTATTTAGCTACTCTTCAGGCCTGTAGACAACCTGCTGTGAGCAGGTGGATAGAAGAAATCATGCCACACAAAGAAACAGGCCAATGGCAGGCGGCAGCTCTGCTCGCAAATGTTCAAACAACGTGACCACATGAAATGAAAATCTAGTATGTAAAATGCTAGCAAGAAACAACACAATAAATCCCAGCAGACAAATTACACCGTAAGAAATGGAAGAACTATTTGAGTTGTTCAAAGTAAAACTAAAGAGCCTCTTTCAAGGTTAAAAAGAATGCTTCACAGGAATATAGTCACAGAAATTAAAAAAAAAAAAATCTATTTGACCATCCTGTTCCAAGCTACGAAAGTACTAGGTTGTGTGAAGACAATATAGCGAGCTCTACACCTACAGAACACAGCAAATCTTTTGTTCCAACACTTAATTATATGGTGTAGGCAGGAAATCATTCTGCATATTAAAAGCAGTCCTAAGTTTTGTTAAACTTTTAAAATAAAATGTGAAAAGTTCCTAAACTAGATGATAAATTCATCTTTGGCTTAAAAATGAGTTTAGTCCATCTACTCCTAATTTTAAATGAGAAAAACCAAAACTGTGGTTGACACATAGGGGAGCACGAAAAAAGCAGTATGTTTTTCTTCTATGAGCACTCTCTTATTTACGAACAGTTTCTTTTGTAAGCGAACCACTAGACACCTGTGTCTACTGAGGACTTGGAATGTGACTAGTGTGACTGAGAAACTAAATTTCTATTTTATTTGATATTAAGTAATTTAGGGCACCTGGGTGGCACAGTTGGTTAAGCGACAGTCCTTGGCTCAGGTCCTGGTCCTGGAGCCCCGGGATCGGATGGAGTCTCACATCGGGCTCCCTGCTCAGCAGGGAATCTGCTTCTCCCTCTGACTCTCCCCCCCCCCATGCTCTCTCTCTCTTTCATGCTCTCCATCTCTCTCAAATAAGTAAATAAAATCTTTAAAAAAGTAAGTAATTTAAATACAGAAGCTGTGGAATATACTTTTCTTTATGCACAATTTCATTGTTCTGGTATGACTGCCTTTCACGGTCATAGCTCTGTTGCTTAAGTTGTTACAGGTATATACGCACGTCAGGCATATGTGTTGTTTCTGATATCACATTAATAATTTTTTATATTATTTCATCTTGAAATGCTAACATTTTGAATATACTGAGTTGAACAAAATGGATTAGTAAAATTAATCTCACTTGTTTTTACTTTCTTAACGTGGCTGCTAAGAAACTTAAAATTTCATATGTATGGCTCATTAGATTTCTACTGGACAATGCTGCTACATTCTAGAACTTTTTAAATTGGTAATTTGAAAGTGAGACTATACTTTCCCACAATAGAAATGAGAAATGATTGTAGGTTCTCAGATCATACCACTACGACCTATTTTATAAACATCATTACTGATGGACTCTCCATTTGCAATGGAAGTAATTGAAAAATACTGGTATATACCCAATAGGAAAGAAAAAATCCAAAATACTCTTATCTTATTTTTACTGAATAATATCTGAGGAAAGCTTGGATAATTTTACTTTGGATAATTTAACCAAATTATCACATGAAAGGATACCTGTGTGGCTCAGTTGGTTAAGCAGCTGCCTTCGGCTCAGGTCATGATCCCAGGGTCCTGGGATCAAGTCCCACATCAGGCTCCTTGCTCGCAGGGAGCCTGCTTCTCCCTCTCCCTCTGCCTGCCACTCTGCCTGCTGTGCTCTCTCTCTCTCTGACAAATGAATAAATAAAATCTTTTTTAAAAATTTAAAAATTTAAAAAATTTTAAAAAATAATTATTACATGAAGACATAGATTAAAAGCTTATAAAAATTTTAGAGGACCTAGAAGTATCCTCAAGAGTTTCTGATGTTTATGTCATTATTTTTTAGTATAAATCACTTCATTTCAAAATATAGGGATCTCCTCTTTTCAGATACACGCATCACTAGCTCCATACTTAAAGTTATTAACAACAATTAGAATTTTTGTCCATGAATATGACTTTCTACATATCAGAAGAGAAAAAGACTTAAAGCAGCCATGTGGGTAAGTTGAAGTAAGAGGTTGTACAGTAGACTTAGCTCAACAATGAGTAATTAGTGATGCTTGGTAAGACAGAGCTCAAACAATGGGCACAAACCTCTGACAGAAAGGAAATCAGGAAAAGTCTGAAGTGAACCATTTTCTATACCTATCAATAGGTGGTACTATTGGCCTTAAACAGCTTAGGAAAATAAGAAAGATATTTACTTGATTGGAAAGAAATGTGCTTGGTGAGCACGATACTTGTGGGAGGTGGTCTTTGCTTTCCCAAGAACTATGGTGATTCTGTGTCCAGAGAGATCAAGCTGCCATGTTCTCTAATACAGAACAGATTCTGCAAATATCAGAAACTTGGGAATTAAACAGAATTGATAAAACAACTAAGAAGGCTGTCATATGAACAAAGTCTAACTCGATGAAGTCTTAGAGAAATAAAATCTAAATCTTAAAAGTACAGATAAGGCAGATTTGTTTTGTTGTTGAAGGTTTTATTTATTCATTTATTTGAGAGAGACTGAGTGAGTGAGCACACGGTGGGGGGTGGTGCAGAAGCAGACGCCACACTGAGTGGAGCCTGATACGGGGCTCGATCCCACAACCCTGAGTCACCACCTGAGCTGAAACCAAGAGTCGGACGCTCAACCAACTGAGCCACCCAGGTGCCCAAGACAGATTTATTTCTGAAATTACAAAATGCAAGATGACTATCCATGTATTCATCCACTCATCCATTTGTCCGGTTGCTGAGCCTTTACCTGTGTCAGGAATTCAGCATGGCAGTGGTAATGGAAGGGCAAATCAAAACTGAAAATTCTGATCAATTAAAGGAGGTTAGTAACCTATGAAATTCATTATCCAAATGATGGTACATGCCAAATTACAGTTTATTTTTAAAGAAATTAATGGACAGGGGCACCGGTTGGCTCAGTTATTAAGTGTCTGCCTTTGTTTGGCTCAATTCATGATCCCTGGGTCCTGGGATCAAGCCCAGTGTAGGGCTCCTTCCTCAGCAGGAAGCCTGCTTTTCCCTCTCCCTGTCCCCCTGCTTGTGTTCCCTCTCCGGCTGTCTCTCTGGCAAATAAATAACCTTGTAAAAAAGTTTCTTCTAGGGGTGCTCAGTTTCTTCTAGGGAGTTGAGCATCCAACTCTTGATTTCAGCTCAGGTTGTGATCTTTGGGTCTTGAGATCAAGCCCTATCCCGGGATAGAGCCCCATGGCAGGCTCCAGGCTCAGTGAGGAGTCCGCTTGAGATTCTCTCTCCCTCTACCTCTGCCCCTTCTCCCATTCACAGGCTCTCTCTCTAAAAAATAATTCTAAAAAAAAAAAAATAATAACAAGCATTGGTGAATTGAAATTGGAATCCTGGTGCATTGCTGGTGGGACTGTAAAATGGTACAGCCACTGTGTAAAAGAGTATAGTGGTTCCTAAAAAATTAAACACAGATTTACAAGCCACTAACAGGATCAGGATTCACAAAAATATGAACTTTTATGAATCAGTAAGGAAAAGAAAATACTCCAATTAAAAAAAAGTGGGCAAAAGCCTTGAATAGGCAGTTTGCAGAAGAGAAGACAGGAGTGTCGATAAAAACATTTTTTAAATGCTCACTGTCATTACTAACCAATATGTATTAAACCACAAAGAGATACCATTTAAACTCACCAGTCAGGAAAACCTTAAGTAGTCTGGATACTAAGAGTTACCTAGGATGTGCAGGCAAATCGGTAAAGGCACAGATTCCTGGGTCCAAATCCTGGCTCTTCTGTTTATGAGCAGAATGTGTTGGGTGAGCAACTTAGTATTTTTAAGGCCTCAGTTTCCCCAACTAAAAAATGCAGGATAACACTAGTACGTTGGATTGGTGTGAGGATGAAATACTTTGCTCTAGATAAAGTGTATAGAAGAGTCAGTGCCTGACACAGTAAGCGTACAATTAGGTTTTCTTACTATTCGTATTATTGACAGCAGCAGCACTACTGGTAGACATATACATGGGTACAGCCACATAGGAAAAACCATTCAGCATTACTGAGTAGGATTAAGAATACATAGTCCTTGTAACCAGCTGTTCTATTTGCATATTCCTTGAAGAAACTCTTATTTCAAGAAGAAACACACAGAGAAACATTCATAGAAGCAGTGTTTGTTCTGAAAACAAAATAAGTAACACAAATATCTACCTAGGAGAGAAAGAATAAATCGTGGCATATTAATATGACTTAACATATAGCATGGAAATAAAACTACATGCATCCAGATGACCAATCTCACAAACATGATACTGGAGGGAAACGCAACTCACAGAAGCACAGAGAGAGTATGGTGTCAATGACATAAGCTCAAAGAGATCAAAAGCTAAACAACATACTGTTTATAGCTGTACCGGATATATAACATTCCTACAGAAGAGGAAGGGAGGGATGCATTTAAAATGCATTTAAAAATGCAACTTAGGGGCGCCTGGGTGGCTCAGTTGTTAGGTGTCTGCCTTCGGCTTGGGTCATGATCCCAGGGTCCTAGGATCGAGCCTGGCATCAGGCTCCCTGCTCCTGGGGAGCCTGCTTCTCCCTCTGCCACTCCCCCTGCTTGTGTTCCCTCTCTTGCTGTGTCTCTGTCAAAAAAATAAATAAAATCTTAAAAAAATAATAAAAATGCAATTTAAAAATTGAGATGGTAGTTACCTCTAGGGAGGAGGAGGAAGGAAAAACACAGAGGAAAGGCAGTAGTATCGGTAATGTTTCCTTTTTTAATCTAGATGGTAAATAATCGGGGGATTTTTGTGTGTGTATTCTTTTTTTTTTTTCTTTAAAGATTTTATTTATTTACTTCAAAGAGGGAGAGAGATCACAAGGAGGCAGAGAGGCAGGCAGAGAGAGAGGGGGAAGCAGGCTCCCCGCCGAGCAGGGAGCCCGATGCGGGCCTCGATCCCAGGACCCTGAGATCATGACCTGAGCCGAAGGCAGAGGCTTCAACCCACTGAGCCACCCAGGCGCCCATTGTGTGTGTGTTCTTTAGCTTTTATATAAATTAATACATATTTGTGTATATAAAATATTTAGTAAGAAAAAGTTTAAAAGTAGGAACAAAAATCCAGGGGGGAAAAACCCAGCCATTATTACTGTAAAATCACTTGAAAAACACTTGTGGTCATATCCACCCCATAATTCTTCTTTGAAACACATAGTAGTATTTTCACAGCTATTTGTTTGGAGGTATTGAGCTGAAAGTCTTGGGCAACTCAGCCCGGGAAGTCAGCACTAAGAAAAGGGAGCCCGGCACCAACCCTGAAGATCTGTTCAGGCTTACGGCAGGTGGAAGAGAATCAACAAAGCACACTGTGAAGCCACCATTTATTCTCCTGTCTTTCCAAATCCCTTCACCACACAATGCTCTTGTCCTGACGGAAAACACTGTGAGAGAAGATAATCTCCCTCCTCTGTTTCTGGAACATGCCCTAACTTCTCTCTCTGCGTCCAATCTCATTTTCCTTCCAACCTTTATCCATAATGCAACTCAAACCAAGCTCTTCCTAAACTCCAATGCTCTCCACACCATCACTTCCTTCGTGAACCCTCGTCCACGGATCCACTGGCCAAGGATAAAGCAGAGGCCACACTATGTAATTAGCAAGGCTGCAAATGACTTGGTTCCTACTTACTTCACTTTTGCTCATCACACCCAGTTTATTCTGACTGCGAAGGTTTAAAGCAGTGGTTCTCAGACTGCTTTCCCTGGCAGCATCAGCCTTAACTGGGAACTTATTAGAAATGCACACCTAGCCCAGACCAGCTAAACTGGAGAAAACTCTGCGGGTAGGTCCAGCCATTTGAATTTTAACAAGCCCTCTGGGTAATTCTGGAGCACACTGAAGTTTGAGCATCATTGGTTTAAAGCATGAATGAAAGGTAAATTATTATTTGAAGAACTCTGACGGAGAAAATCAAGAAGGACTATATGGCACAATGGTTAGAAGCACACACTCTGGGGTCACCATGTCAGGGTTCAAATTTCTGCTCAGCATCCTCAAAGCTTTGTAATCAAAGAACAGTTGCTTAGACTGCCTCAGTAGAGCAGGACACTTAAAGGCATAGGTCCCACAGCAAGCCTGCTTGGATTTAAATCCTGGCTCTACTTGCTACAAGCCATGTGACCTTAAGCAAGCCACTTAACTTTCTCTGTGCCTCAAGGGTCTCATTTACAAAAGTGCAAATAATAGTACCTACTTCATATAGTTGCTGTAGAAGATGAAATGAATATATATATTCCCTTGCTCAGAACTGTACCTAATACACAGTAAGTACTGAGTATTATTTATTCTCATTATGTTATTAATTTCATGGGGACAACATTATATTTTGGAGATTTAAAAAAAGTCAACTAATGTTCATAACAAGTGAATAAATGCTAATGTTCATAGCAAGTGAATAAAATTCATCTATTCTGGTAAGGAAAAACTTTCCTTAGAAAGTTTCCTCACCCTTTTTTTTTTTAAGGTAAATGAGCTTGTTTGGTTTTTATCCAGCATACCATTTATACCTCTCTGGGTTTATTTCCTTCCAATGAAATAGTACTTAACTGGAAGCAATGACCTCCTCCAAAGAGTCGGGGCGGGGGGTGGCGGTCTGCCTTGAGGGGTCACTGATTTCACATTAATGCCTTTTTTTAAAGCAAAGAACTTACAAAGAATGAAAAGGGATTTACTAAACACTATCCCAATGATAGGGAAGCTATTTCTGGGAGCTATTCTAAATACATATCCAGTATTAACATAGTGAGAACGAACTCTCCAACTCTCCATATAAAAGTGCCATCAAGTTACCTGTCTGCAGTCACTGAGAAGGAAACTGAAAATATCATGATACACCCATGGACAGTAGGACTTCCCAGCTCTCTGCTCACTGCTAGATCACACTGTGTCCCCCAACCGGAACACACCTGCCAGGCCACAGCACGTTCAGTGCAGAGCACATTTGACTGAACATAAACAAGTGTAACAAACCCATGTTTTTTGAAGACATAATAAATAGATCTAAATAATGTGAAATCATGCAGTGATATTTTTTCCAAGGGTCTCAAAGTGTTCCACCTCATAATTAGAATATGAAAGAAAATATGAGAGAGAAAAAATATACTGGGGCAAGCTACAAAACCAAAGTCAAAATATACAGCTTATTCCTCAAAGTTCGGTATTTCCTAGAACCATAAAGATAATATGCCAATTAAGCCTGGCTTAGAAATTACTTTAGTCATCAAATATTTACTGGAGGCTTCTGGAACACCCCTGTCTCTAGTAGAGCTATATATGTGAATCTGGTATACAGAAGTCTTTATCTGGGAGTCTCTTGATGTCTCTAGGTTTTAAAAATCAGTTTCCCGTGCAAAATTAAGGCAACGTAAAAATATTTTCATCAAAAAACCCCACAAAAAACCCTAAACAAACAAAAAAAACAAAACCCAGAAAGAATGAGCATTATTTAATACAATGCGGGGTATGATTTTTACTTGCGTGTGATCACCACGTGTTACACAGTGTTCTTTGTTTTGTTTTGTTTTCCCTGGAACCCTAAAATTCAACTATAAGGTAAGCTGAAGGGACTTTGGCAGAATCTCTTTTCATAGCTGTCTATTTTAAAATGGAGGCCACTGATGACAAAGAACATTCAGTCAACTCTGGATTTCAAGTCATTTCCACAATGCAAGAAATGCTACTTTGGAGGGAAAATAAAGGTTAATACATTAAGATTACTCAATTTTTAAAAGGCATCAGTGTGTTCTGGCAAGTCAAGCTGAATACAGCTCACATTTCTGCTGATCCAGTGCTACACAATCTCAATTACACAGAAAAGGAAGGTAACATAGTCTTATTTTATAACTAAAAACTCACTTTGGCAACAAAAACAGCTATCTTCTAATATTTTTAGAAAAGCACACAGGATGCTTCATTTATGACAAAGTATATAGTAAGTAAATAACCACTAGCCTTCCTGGATTGCCTGGAAAAAAGAAAATATTGATTCCTCTGAATAAGACTTGCCTCAAGATCATCCAAAGTAAGAAAAAATGTTTTCCACCCTAAATGTAGGAGATGAATAAAATGCACCTTCTCCCTACTATCTCTGTCAGAATTCACCTAAAGGCAGGTGCAGGGAAGGATTCTGGACTTGCAGGACCCCTCGAAGTAAACCATCAGAACATTTACCTGTATCGTCCTCTGAGTGCCATCGACGTTGACAGACAATAAGGGTGAAGCCAGGTTCCACGTGCTGGTCACATTTAGTTTCGACCCATCAACTTCCACCTGTTGTGACACCAAATAAGGCTGTTACCATGAAGAAAGACAGAAAACTGATCTCAAGTTCATTGCTGCATACAAAGCAGCAGCCATTTTAAACAGATGGCTCCCAAACAACCTGTCATGTTTACTGCTCCCGCCATGAAAGACAGGGTCCAACAAGAGTCTTCTTAGCCATCTCTGGGGAGAGGTGAAGGACCTGGGCACAGCTGCCTCTGGGTACTGAGGTTTCAAGTGATTTCCAGTAAGTAACAAACAGCCTTCTAACTCTAACCCTATCTGGACATGCTACATTTACTGCAATTAGACAAGTAATGCATATAAATTCCAGTGACATTTTGCAACCCACACATCAGGGCTTGCATATAATATCCTCTCCAAGGACCAAGAAAGAACTTTTTCTGTGTTGATTTTAATGAAGGACTATACATTGTTATCTTCATTAAACAGAAGCTTTAATTAGGCAAAATTCTTTGGTGCTGAATATTAAAAGTCCATTTGAACTTTGCAAAAGTTCTGTCACATTTTTGTCCATCATAAATGACTAATTTCATCAATTTATGAAGATGCAAAAAAAGTACCCCCATAATCTTTTAAAACTGATGGTTTTAAGAGAAAAATTCTAATTTCCAAATAAGTAATATAAAAGTAACTGAAAGAAAAAAAGTAAAGCTAAATTAAAATAACAAGTATTGTTAGTTACTGCTCCCTTTTCACTCGCTGATTCCCCAACTCTTATATATGAGAACTAAGAAAAAATAACAGTATTATTTTAACTCTACAGTAAACAATCTAACAAAGGGATATTTGAGTTTGTCCAAGGTTCAAAATAAACTGGCAGCAAAGTCAAGACACATGATCCCTAACAATTATTCCCTTACTCTCTCTTAATTCTCTTAAACAATACTTTCTAAAAGACACACAGACATTACCATTTAGAATGATGTCCATCTACATCTATATAGACTTTACGTATATAGATTTCCAACAATGGTGTGGTCGTACAGTCTAGAAGCTAAGATATGCTGCTGGCTATGTAACGAAGTGTCAGTGGGATGGACATGACGCGCTCGCTTGTGTTTCCGCACTCGCTTGTGTTTCCCGGTTCAGTGGCCTCTGTGTCCACAGAGCATAGTTCGGTAAGTAGGAAGAAGGAATGGCTTGGGTCTCACCTGACATTGCCGTTTTACTCAGTCAGAGCTGCTTACTATAAAATTGGAGCATTTAACCTCTCTGAACCTTAGGTGCCAACTAAAATATAGTAAAAATAGCTATCCAAAAGAGTGCTATAAGGGCGCCTGGGTGGCTCAGTGGGTTAAAGCTGCTCCCTTCGGCTCAGGTCATGATCCCAGGGTCCTGGGATGGAGGCCCGCATCGGGCTCTCTGCTCAGCGGGGAGCCTGCTTCCTCCTCTCTCCTCTCTCTCTGCCTGCCTCTCTGCCTACTTGTAATCTCTTTCTCTGTGTCAAATGAATAAATAAAATGTTTAAAAAAACAAACAAACAAAAGAGTGCTATAAGATTAAAGTTAACATATAAAAGTTCTACCAATATTCCTGTCACAGTAGATCCTAAATATTTTCTCCCTTCTCCTGTCCCTTATGGTTCCACCATCCTTAAATGAGTTTTAAAAATAAGGTCAGATAATCGTACAATCTCATAAATTATTTACTATTAAAACACTAGGTGATAAAGATCTCTGAAGCATCAAAAAATACATTTTAAAATTATCTATTTAGCAAATTAAGTGTCTCCTTATGTAATGAAAGATTTCTCCCCAAATTAATTATCTCCTTATGTAATGAAAGAGTTCCAAAAGAAGCTCCCAATAGATAAGAGTTTTACAAATATTAAGTGCTAAAAATACCTTTTAAAACAGAAAAACATTTGCTTTGACATGGCTTCTAAATTTAAAAGGTTAAAAAAAGGTCAATGTTCAATTATAAAAGTTTTATTTTTTTAAAAAAGAAAGTTAAAGTCTGTATGGAAAGATTTTTAATGATAAGCACTTAAAATCTGTATTTGACATTAACTTTAAATCAACAGGGGTGACAGAATGAAAAGGTTAATTGTCATCTTTAGGGCTTATGAGGGGGAATTGAGAAAAAAAAATGAATTTACTCAAATCCTGTAGAAGGGAAACCAATTTACTACAGCCTAAGAAAACTACTTTTATGAACATTGAAATGAAATGTAACATACCCATATAACAGAATATCAGCTGGTAATAAAAAGGAATGAAATGCTGAGACATGCTACCTATATGGCTGAAGCTTGAAAACATGCTAACTAAAAAGCCAGCCAAAGAGGACCACACATTACATAGTACCGTTTACAATGAAATGTTCAGAAGAGAAAAATCCATACAGAGAGAAAACAGATTAGTGGTTGCGTCGGGCTGGGGTGTGGGGATGGATGGAAGGACTGAAGAAAGGCGACAGCTATGGGGTACGGGCTTTCTTACATGGCACAATGAAAATGTTCTAAAAGTGACTGCAGTGATGGTTGCTCAGCTCTGGGAATTTACTACAAGACACTGAATTGTACTATTTAAATGAATAAATAGCATGGGTATGTGAATTATATCTCAATAAAGCTATTAAAAAATAAGTGACAGATGAAAACAGATGGGAGGGGTTTCACTTTACTCAAAAATCAGAAGCAATATTTTATGAGAAATTAAAGGCCTAAAAAATGGATAGATATATATACACCATGTTCGTGAATTAGAAGAGGCAGCAAAGATTTCTTAGGACATAAGAAATACAAATCTTACAAGAAAAAATAGATGAATTAGACTTCATCAAAATTATAAATTTCTGTTAGAAAGACACTGTTAAGAAAAGAAAAGTTGAGCCACAGATTGGGAGAAAATATTTGCAAAACACATATCTGATAAAGGACTTGAATCTAAACTCTATAAACAATTCTCTTTTATAAGTCAATAAGAAAACCAACTGAATTTCTTTAAAAATGGGCAAAAGATTTGACCAGACACTTCATCAAGGAAGAGAGATGGATAACAAGCACATCACTGAGTGGTCATTAGGAAAAAACAAAATTTTAATGAAACGGCACTACCCCCCACTAGAATGGCTAAAATGAAAAGGAATGATAATACTAAGAGCTGGCAAACACATGTGGAGCAATGGAAACCTTTACACATCATAGGCAGGAATGCCAAATAGTAGACCTGCTCTAGAAAATCCCAGAGAAGTGAAGAGATATGTGCACATACAGAGTGCTCACAAATGTTCACAGAAGCTTGTTTACGACAGCAGAATATATATACACAGAAAGTTTACATTCACCTCAAATTGGAAAAATCCCTAAAGTCCAATGAACCAATTATAATGGACAGATATAGTATATCCACACAACAGAAAATGAGCAATGAGCATCTCAAAAGCATTATGCTAAGTGAAAGGCGGCAGACACAAAAGGATATACAGAACATGAGTATGATTCCATCTACAGAACGTTCTAGAAAAGGCAGAAATCAGGTCAGCAGTTCCTAGCGGCTACAGGTATGAGGATATTCTTGACTAGGAAAGGGCATGAGGTAACTCTATCAGGTGATAGAGATCTTCTAAATCTTGATTCTGGTGATGATTACAGGACTATACAGATTTGTCATAACTCAATCAAACCGTACAATTAAAGAGTAAATTTTGTATTAATTTTACCTCAATAAATCTGATTTTTAAAAATAAAAACAGGGTGGTTCAGTCAGTTAAGCATCCGACTTGATTTTGCCAGGTCACGATCTCGGGGTCTTGAGATCAAGCCCCACAATGGGCTCTGCACTCAGCAGGGAATCTACTTGAGATTCTATCTCTCCCTTTCCCTCTGTCTCAGCCCCTCCCTCCTGCGTGCTCTCTCTCAAATAAATAAATCTTTAATAAAATAAAATGATCTTAAAAACAAAAACAGGAAGGAAAGTCTACTTCTTCAAAAACTGATAATGGTATTTTTAAACTACCTTTATCTTCCCTTACCAATAAGTTAATTTCTCTCCCCACATCCTCTGCTATTGGATGAGTGGATGTGAATGTTAATTTGGGAAGAAAGACAGAAGGAAAGTTCCTTCTGGACAGAAACATGGAGGTGGGGGGAGTCCTTTTCAAGCCCTGTTGATTACATGAAGGAAAGACACAGAGGGAAGATGAAAGTGTCAGAGATCAAGAGACCTCCCCATTTCCTTTTGCGTGGACCCCTGGGAACAGGTGGGGGGGGGTAGAAAGGAGAGAAATGTATGAAAACATCCTGACAGGTATCAGGTACCCTAAAAATATCTAAGCCGGAGGTCTACTTCTGGAACATTGCCTAGGAGAGGCTGTAGGCTTGGTGTCACGGCATTCCTAGTGTGATGTATGATCAAAAGCATAGCACGGATGGAGGAAGAAGGTGGATAGATGACCCAAGCACATCATGTTAGGAATCCAGAAGTTTTTACCTAGCTTAGTGAGACGACAAAGTCTGGGTCAGGATAAAGACAACATAGTACAGGGGACTCCATGACTATAGGCCAATAGTAACCAGGACTATGGGTGGCAGAGGCCTTTTCCATGACAAAGAGGATGAATGAGCACCTGACAGTCATGGGTCCAGGTCCTTACACCAAAGCCTTGTAAAGACACTGCAGTTCTGAGTTCTCCTCCCCACCTCTGTAGTTATGTGGTGAGTCCAACCATGTACCAAAAGGCCCCTTTTACCCTCATCCAAACTCCACACCACAGTGGTAGCTGGGGTAAGGGAAAGAAACCTGAAACACCATGGTATCTCAAAGACGCTGCTGAAACCAAAGTGTTGGGGCACCTGGGTGGCTCAGACAGTTAAGCATCTGCCTTCAGCTCAGGTCATGATCCCAGGGTCCTGGGATCGAGCCCCACATTGGGCTCCCTCTCCCTCTACTGCTCCCCTTGCTTGTGCTCTCTTGCTCTGTCAAATAAATAAATAAAATCTTTAAAAAAAAAATCTTAAAAGGGCGCCTGGGTGGCTCAGTGGGTTAAAGCCTCTGCTTTCGGCTCAGGTCATGATCTCAGCGTCCTGGGATCGAGGCCCGCATCGGGCTCTCTGCTCAGCAGGGAGCCTGCTTCCTCCTCTCCCTCTCTGCCTGCCTCTCTGCCTACTTGTAATCTCTCTCTCTGTGTCAAATAAATAAATAAAATCTTTAAAAAAAAATTTTTAAAAAAACCTTAAAAAACGAAAAGCAAAAAACTAAAGTGTTTCCTCCCCCTCACCCCCTACTAAAGGTAGAGGGCTTGTGAGGAAGATTACATGACAGGCATACAGAAACTACATCTCCTTGCACACCTGGGAGGTAATGAGCATAATTTTGCAATGTCACTATGTAACTGAAGCAAGGGAGTTATCAGAGCTCCAAATCATAATCTATGAAGCATATCTACAAATTTTAAATGGGGGAAAAGAACATGCTGAAAACCATCATGTGCCTTCTCAGACCTCAAGCTGTAAACAGATTTCACCAAGAAACATAATTCAGAACAGCAGATGCAACGATACCATTGATGCTTTCATGAGATGAGTGAAATCCAGACAGAAGTATAGGCCATTAGGAGAGGCAGGGAATTTGAACATCTTAATACCATGGAAAGATCGGAGCATAATGAACTGAAGAATTCCTGTTACTATGCCATATGTATTGTCTACACCTAATTCCTTGGCCTAGGGGGCTCAGGCAGCAGATGTAGACTGGAAGTGGCATTTCACTATCACAGCACTGAGAACCTGACATAAAGCACCACCCTATCTTTTCCATGCCAAAAACTAATGGAAAGTGAAATCTAGGACAATGGAAATAACAGATTTGATGAAAGAGTATTAGAGTAACAGGCCTAACAAGGAAAAGCTATAGGCTGCCCATGCTTATACACAACCAACCACCCTCCTGCACAAAATGATCAGAAAGTAACTGATACTGGATCTTCGCATACAATTTGCAAAACATATTTTTATCAAGAGAAAAAGGTAAAGTAAGAGGATTATAACACAAGAAGAGCTACTCAGAGAAACACAGGAAGAGTTCAGATAAATAATTCTGCAAAGTCTCAAAGACAACCATAGGAAACATGACTCCTCTTTTAAAAAATGAGCTCAAAGAAGAAAAACAAAGGTTCAAAGAAGAGATCATACAACAACAGAAGGAAATGAAAATCAAGCTGGTAGAACTCAGAAAAAAAAATGAAGAGAAAAATAACATTATAAAGATAAAAGCCACCTTAAGAAACAACCAAAAATAGAATCAATGAGACTACAAAGAAAGACAAGGATGTGGAGAAACCATATAAAAGAAAACAGACAAGCAATATAAAAATTTATAGAGAAGACAACAGATATGGAGGAGGGAGAAATGGATCCAAAGAATATACAAATGACTTTTTCAGAAAGGCTTATAAAGAAAAAAGAATAAACGAAAGTTCAAAGATATGATAGGGTAAAACTTTTGAAAATACATAAAACCTCAAATTTGTGGAATGATGTTGTTTATGGAACTTTAAGAATAAAGACAGTTTTATGTGGATATTTAGGCAAAAAATAAGAAATCAGGCACAAGCAAGAAAAAACCTCAGGTCAGCCTAATTTCTCAAGGATAACACTGATACGTAAGACTATAGGGCAATATGGTCTATGTACTAAATGGGAAAACACTGCCCCCCAATTTTATACCCAGCCAACATGTCCTTAAAATATATCAACATATCTTGTAGCATATGAGAGAACTTAGTACCCGTTATATAAAAAGGAGGCAACTCTATATATACTGAAATGAAACCATACCCAAGAAATTACAGAAGAGCATATACAATATGCTATCATCTGTTACGGGGGCGGGGGGAACTGTGTTTTTTAAATGCACAGAGTATCTCTAGATAAATATATATGAGGAGCACAGGCGCTGCGGGACAGGAATAGAAGGAAGGCTTGCCTTTTACTGCAAAACTATTCACACTTCTAAAATTTGGTTCTGTATATGCATGGTATGTATTCAAAACTACAGAAGTGGGGAGAAGTGTTAAGGGCCTATTTTCCTCTCTCATGGTAGCATGAAGTCAACATTTACTTTATACCTTTCACTAACAGGCACATAATACATAATAGCTGCCCTTCTAAAATTACATTTTGATTAACACACCAATAGTCATTTCAATTTCTCTGGTCACAGATTTATTGATTTCATCTCCAGCACCCAATTTTAACGTATTTTGGACAGTCCCTCTGCATCAACTCTTCCTTATCTAAAAACAAGGGACCTGAATGAGCAATGCTGAAGATCTCTTCTAAGCTAAAATTCTATGTTTTCATGGTTCGAAGGCCTTTTATTTAAGATACACTTAAGTTAATTTCTGACAAGGCAAATTCCAATATTAGAAAGGGATTTTGTTTTGCTCAAGCACCTCTGTTTGGGGTAGGAAATTTTTAAGATCTTTCCTTTGACAAGCAATAAAAGCTAACAAATTAAGTCAAATCCAGTGTGGGGATTAAAAAAAAATAGACCAAGAGTAAAACGACAAATGACATAAATAAAATTTTATACCTTTCAAGGCAGACAATATTGTGGAAATGTTCCAAGCACCATGAAAACAATGAATATTTTAAATTATTATAAAACTCTATTTAAAAAAAGATACGACATCTCTATTTAGAAACACTAACCCAGACATAAAGATTTCATGCCTGTAGTTTAAACAGACCTAGGATTCAAATGCACCAAATTTACACTAATGATCGTATTAATTCTGACCCACACTCTTGGCAGATGACCTCCTCTTTTCTTTACCAAGACTGAAGACACAAGACATAAGTCCTCTTATTTTTTGGCATCATTGAACCTTCTTTCCTTTACTGATATCTCACACACCAGCTGTTTCCCCTCTGCCTCGGACACGTACTGAATGCCCATATTTTCACACATGGGCACCTGACCCACTATGCCCTCCAACCACCAAATGGCTTCATTTCTTCTTTTCTCTGACAGGCTCTAGAACAAATGTTCTGTGCCTGTTTTCCTACCCCGTAACTTCCTGCATAATCTCCCACAATCTGGTTGCTAAAACTATATTCTGAATGGTCACAAATCTTCAGCAATTGTATACTCGCTTAATTCTCATTACTCTTTACTTCTTAGTGGGAAGGAAGACTTCTTGGGAGGAGGCGATATTTAAGGCAAGATCTGAATGAAGAGTGAGTAGAAATTCGTTGGTAGTGGTGGGTAGGTGGGAATGTCCAGAGGGAATATCCCAGAGGGAATTTCATGTAAAAATAAAAATCACAGAGGCAAGAAAGAGCTTAGTTCATATGAAACCAGTGTGCAGAGCACAGAAAACAAAGGTGAGCATCTGTCAAATAAATAAATAAAATCTTAAAAAAAAAAAGAAAAGAAAAGAAAAGAAAAGAAAAGGAGAGGAATGAGCTTATCAGAAAACCAGCAGAGCTGCCACCCAGTGCTGGGTGCTCAGCCACAGTGGGACATCATACACATGTAATGACACGAATCTGCCTTTGTTGTGTGGTTTCACCCAGCAATGCTCAGGTACTTTGCCCAATGCAGGAATAAATAAACTGGGACGCTGAGTTCCTCTAAGTTTGGGAATAATGGAAGAATAGCAGGGTTGAGGAAGTTAAGGATATCTGTAATTGAATTACTGTAATTATTGGCCAGGGTATCTAAGCTGGATAAAGAATGGAAAAACAGGAGTGGGATCCATGGATGGAGAGAAAATATAAGGCCTCGTGGTTGTACTGAGGCACAGAGACAGACCACAAACCGACTGCTAGCCTTCAGATGCAGGGGAGGGAACTTGGAGGTTGCCAAGAGGCAGGGGAGGTAGTGATGTAGCGTGGTTTTCCAAGAGGGAGGGGAACATGGTCTAGAATGGTACTGGGGAAAACAACAGTCGCACTTCCCATCTCAGAGGTGCACGTGTTACGGGAGGAAAACCACCACCAGGTTTCTGTGAAGGCAAGTAAGTGGCAGAACGTTCGGAGAAAATGTCTGAGAACACAGGACGGTTTGTTGATGACAAAGCAAGAGACACAGAGGCCACAGAGGAAAGGGCAGAGAGGAAGTGGAGAGATTGTGTGGAAAGCATGGATGACTGGGGAGGCTTTCCAACAGCCCCGCTTCCCACCTACCACAAGCACCCCCACACACACCTGCTACTCCCTCTCTCCTGGACTACTGCAATAGACCAGCCCTCCGTGTGTATTTTTCTGTACCTCCGCTTGGTTCTACGCACTACAGGCAGAACAGTCTCTGGTAAACATAAACCTGATCCTTTACAAAAATCAGAGGTAAAGGGGGAAAAATGACATGTGAGAATGACCAAATAAAGGTCCCGCCTGCTTCTGGAAAGCGTAAACTCCAAAAGAGATGTGTAATACTGCAATCTTCAGTATGAGAACATCGTATGTCTCAGCTTTCTGTCATCATTTAAAGATTACATTCTATTTAAAGTATTGATATTTTAAGTTCAAATTAAGCAGCGCAAGGCTACGGGGGATAAAATTCACGCAATCCGTCTTATTAACACACACTACTTTCTATGAAGTCTCCCGCACCTAAAGAGGATGACTTCAGTTAATTTATTCTTAAGAATGTTTATAATGTTTAAAACACCACTTCAAAAACACGACTTCTTTCCTATTTCAAGGAAGCATGTTCTCATATTTAACAGTCTACTGGTAACTCTGAACTCCATTAAAAGCGTTTAACTGCATTTGTGGTACAAATAATGTTGATGTGGAATATTTTCCATGAGTTGTTTGGAACATTCAATTTTCCTATCTACGTAATCATAAGGGAAAAAGAATGTACACACCCAAAATTAATTTGACATTTGAGAGAGATCACTTACATCCTTTACCATTAAAAAACAAAAAAAGCACTTCCTCAGAGGCACCTCATGACACAGTTAAAATATTATAACTTCTATTGCAGCAAGCACCTGCTGACCTTTTTCAACAGTAGGAATGTAAAACTTACAGAACAAAGTATTTGCCAAAAAACTTTTCCAAAAATAATAAAAATTTGGGAAGATACAGCCTGTAAAAAGTGTTTCTGATTCACCAAACAATTTTTTGTTATACACAAATTCTTTTTTGTTATCAAATGTTAAGATTAGCACTGTGCAGAATTAGATCTAAGATAAAAGTCAAGGTGTTCATTCCACTACTCAAAAAGGACTTTGATCATACATTTTGCTGCTATTTCTGAAAATAATAAGAAGGATAAAAAAGATTTGTTGATCAAGCTGTAACTAATTTCCAGACAGGAATAACTAGTCTGCCCATTAGACTTTCATAGCCTATCTTAAAAATTATCAGTCTGCACAGAACGTGGAAAAAGATCTGTGGTTTTCTGATTTGACTATTAGGCTGGAAAGGATCCTAGAAAAACATACTCCAACCCAACCCTCTCCTCTTATTACACATATAAGGAAATTAAAGAACCATATAAATTATGGAAGCAACAGAAACAATTATCTCAGAGTATTTCACTGAAATCCACATGTCAAAAGCAAAAGTAACACATGTAATCTAAATATTAAGGTACAAGGCTTGTCTGTAGCAGACACTCATAGCTTATTTGTACCTTGAAAGAAGACTATTCTGGAGATAAAGATGCCTATTGATTTTTTTTTTTGGTGCTTACCTCTTAATTACTGCTAACAAAAATATGATTATTCAATTGTGTATCAAATCGATGAGGTCTATCCAACACTCCCTAATAACAAAGGAATCTATAGACCATGCAGTTAAATACACAGGGTATTATCACCATCTACCATCATTATAGTTCACTGACCTCTACATACACTGCCACTGGATATGTGAAACACAAATAAGCTTCTTAAAAAAAATTCTGGAGTTAAGATGTTGACAATCAGAAACACATAACTTTCCTAAAATTTAGATCCAATAACTTTGCGAAGTTACTTGCTTTGACGTTAATTTCTCAGGTAAAACATGCCAAAAATAACTCAAACATTCTTATTCAATTTTAATAATGATTCCTAACATTTTAATATAAACTACAGGACAACCTTAATACAGATCTTAAAATGACACAGAAAGGGTAGGTTTTCTTTATCCTGCTCCCCTACATACTAAAATATTTTCTTATTCCAAAATATAGAAATGATACCTCTACTACCCTTCCAGAAAGAAATGAGATGCTTCTTTTTTTTTTTTTTTAAGATTTTATTTATTTACTTGACAGAGAGAGATCACAAGTAGGCAGAGAGGCAGGCAGAGAGAGAGGGGGAAGCAGGCTCCCCGCTGAGCAGGGAGCCCAATGCAGGGCTTGATCCCAGGACTCTGAGACTATGACCTGAGTCAAAAGCAGAGACTTAACCCACTGAGCCACCCACGCGCCCCGAGATGCTTGTTTTCTGAAAACAAAAGGAGACAACCATTTTTCATAACTTTCTTCTTTACCACTATCGCCTTGGGAACAGTCTTTTATTTCTCTTACAAACAGATAATGTAATAATGACAAAAACATCAAAAGGGATTAGACACAATGATGGTGAAGATCTGTTAATCTGTCACAAAAGATTATATTAAATATGCATGTGTTATAAATCTAATTAAATATATCTCAAAGGATGTGAATTATAAAAATAAATTTTAGGTACTGGTCTACAATCAGCCAGGTTGACTAGTTTCTCTTTAATTATCGCCTCATTAATTGATCGGTAACAACTGCAATTTCAGTTGTATGGCTTTTTAAAAAAAATGCTACATTATTTTGCCCACACTTTAATTACAGTAGTAGTTTCTTTTGGATTGGTGTGTTAAGGTCATTCTCTGAAGATAATACTGTAAATTATATCCCAGCTTAATGAATAACTGTAGGTAGATGAGTTTAACGTAAGGAGCAAGCGAAACTGCCTTTTCTTCTCTTACTGAATCTACTAAATCATGGCGGAATTTTGCGTTCTCTCTGTAGTTTTGTCAACAGTCAGTATACCTGTATCTGAACAGGTTTACAAGCTGCCTAACTGGTTATGTCTCTGTGTCCTCACGTGTTAAATCTGTGCTCACGCTGTGGCTAAGAGGAACAAAGTCCAAGCACTGAGACCAGTACCAGGCATGTAATAAGCCCTCAGCAAATGCTGGCTATTGGAATAAGTTCAATATAGTGAGACTACATCCTCTCCCTGCAATAATGATTATTCTGGATCTATTTTTCAGCAGGCCTACTTTTGCTTGTTCTTCCATTCATACCTCCTCCATTTTTATCCTTTTAATTTCATCTGATTTCTACTACTATCTCTTTTGCTTTTCCTGTGTACTTCACTACCACAGATTTCCCCCACAAAGAGATACCAGGACCTTAGCTGCTGGTCCACTCACACAAGACCTACGTGGGCTACACTACTTTCACTACTTAGCAATGTCTAAGTCCTTCTTCATCCTACATTCCTGTACACTGCAACTGTGGCACACCATTCTCTAATCCTGCCTCCTTTATCTGATCTGTGACCATGCACTCTAGTTCTACCCTTCGGCACACAATTTGCCCTAACAGCTCATTTCTCCAGGCCAGCAGCAAATATATTTGATATTCCATCTTCTGTGATCCTACCTACAAAGGATTACCCCCAGTTCTGCACTCTCTCCACAGCTCCTGTGACCATTGGTGGTATTATTCCTAATACATATACAGAGATATTTAGTATCTCTTTCTTGTACTGCAATAGCAATAATATATATTCGATAGTTTTATGTTTGAAGTTTAAAATTGTAGTAGCAAATTTGCTGCCCAAAACACCAGGATGTACTTTATGTCCTTAAAACTTCTCATGAATTACAGATCTAATAAGAGAAGGTTTTCTAAGGGCGCCTGGGTGGCTCAGTGGGTTAAAGCCTCTACCTTCAGCCCAGGTCATGATCTCAGGGTCCTGGGATCGAGGCCCACATCGGGCTCTCTGCTCGGCGGGGAGCCTGCTTCCCCCTCTCTCTCTGCCTGCCTCTCTGCCTCCTTGTGATCTCTCTCCCTCTGTGAAATAAATAAATAAAATCTTTAAAAAAAAAAAAAAAGAGAAGGTTTTCTAAGCATACAATAAAACTTTTTTGTCAAGGTAAGAAGTGGATACTGGAATTGATGCCCAAGAACTATTCACCAAATCCCCCCCACTGACTACAGTAACCACCAGCTTTTTACTCTGTAGGTCCCAATTACATCCCAAGAAAAACCCTAGTAAAAATCTGTCCATTAAGTGGATCACAGTGTTTTAAAAAACACACTTGGAAAGAGTCAGTAGGATAGCTTATCAGCTCTATAAAACACTGGCCTAAGTGTACTAGTATGAGGTAAGGCTTACGGAGTCACCAGTATTTTTTCATTCTTCTTACAGGAAAACAATACAATCCGTTTCTATCATTCTAATGAATGGTCTGGGAAAGTATTTCCTTTTATGTTGTTCCTTCTTGTGTGAAGTAATTTTGAATGTACATAAAATATTGGGGCACCTGGATGGTTCAGTCAGTTAAGTGCCAACTCTTGATTTTAGCTCTGGTCATGATCTTAGGGCTGTGAGATCAAGCTTCAAGTCAGGCTCCACGTTTAGTGGAGAGTCTGAAGATTCTCTCTCTCCCTTTCCCTCTGTCTCTTCCCCCACTCATGTCCTCGCTAAAATAAATCTTTTTTAAAAATGCATATAAAAATTGCAGCAACAGTACCTCAAGCTCAAATTCCCTAAAAATTGGAAATTGTTAACAATTTTTGCCAGTTATGAGGTCCCCCTGTTCTCTTAATAGTCCAGCTGCAACCCTAAGAACACGGATGCCCTCTGTACAGTACAACCAGCAAAACTGGTGTGTTAATACTGATCCAATATTACCATCAAATCCACAAACCTTATTCAAATATCCACAAATTGTCCCAATAATGCCCTTTAAAGCACATCCCAGATCTAATGTAGACTCCTGCATTTAGTTGTCATGTCTCACTGGTCTCTGTCCACCCGGATCAGTTTCTTAATTCTGCCTTATCTTTTATGACCTTGACATCTTCAAAGAGTATAAGCCAGCTACTTTGTAGAATATCCCTGAATTCAGAAGAATGTTTCCTCATGATTATAAGTTTTTCCCAGGAACAATACAGCAGTGATACTGCGTTTTCTTCGGCATCATACCATGAGGTACATGGCCAATGTGTCCCATAACCACAGAGGTGTTGTCCACTGGAACATTAAGTACTAAGTGCATCTAAATCTGTTTCTGAAGCTACCTCTTAAAATCATGAGTTCATACTTGATTCTTCTCATTACCATCCAACACCACTAGGTACATTCTATCTTCCTCCATCCTGTATTTGTTACCCCTTTCTCTGACAGTAAGAAACCTGCCTTCCACTATCCACCTAACTAATAAGTCTGCCACTTTTTTTGTTTGTCCAACAATGACATATTTGCAAACATATATATAAAATCTCCCTTAAATATATTTCACAGTAATTCAGAGAGTATGTATTAGAAAAAGAATGTGACATTGCTTAAACTATAAAAAAAAAAAGGTCAACTGATTGACACTAATGTGAATTTCAAAAGAAACAGGTTTCTCTTTGGAGAAAAAAAGGAACAGTGTGTTAGATGATCAGTGCACAAGAGTGTGGGAATTTGGGATGCAGAAAGATCTGGTACTCCAAAAACTAATAATAATAATTATAATAATAAAATCATCAATTGATAGCATGTGCGGTATGTGTCTTAAAATACTCCAGAATTTTTTAAAAGGTGAACACAGAGACAAACCATAAGAAATTCTTTTTTTTTTAAAGATTTTATTTATTTATTTGACAGATAGAGAGAGATCACAAGTAGGCAGACAGGCAGGCAGAGAGATAGGAGGGAGCAGACTCCCCGCCGAGCAGGGAGCCCGATGTGGGGCTCGATCCCAGGACCCTGAGATCATGACCTGAGCTGAAGGCAGAGGCTTTAACCCACTGAGCCACCCAGGCGCCCCAACCATAAGAAATTCTTAATCTCACGAAACAAACTGAAGGTTACTGGGGGATGGGGGGTAGGGGATAGGGTGGCTGGGTTATGGACATTGGGGAGGGTTTGTGCTATGGTGAGTGCTGTGAAATGTGTAAGCCCGATGATTCACAGACCTGTACCCCTGGGGCAAATAATACATTATATGTTAATTTTTTAAAAAGGTGAATGTAGATAAAACAAGAACAGCATATGGTACTCATTGTACTTGTCTTTCAGTTTTGTGTATACTTTAGGTGTTCCACAGTAAAAAGCTTAAAAACATAGATTATCAGGTCAGGCCAACTATTTTGACAGTCATACTTGGTACCAAAGAATTCCAGTCCCTAATATTAATTATCTGTCTATTAATTATCAAGCCGAGGTGGCCATAGGCAGAGATGGTTTACAGATCATATCACAAGCGGCGCTGACAGAAGCAGACTCATTCTAAAAGATACTCCACTTAGTAAGTTTTGCTTTTTTGATCCTTTCTCCTCCCACTATTGCTGACTTCCTTCTAGCCCATCTGCCCAAATTCTCTCACCAACTACTGAGCCAAAGGCAAACTCTTCTCCTTCCTCTTTCTTTTCCTATTAGCAACCCACCCAGACAGAAAACCTCCCTGAAGCCCAATCAGTAGTTAACAACAATTCTATCTACTTCCACTGAGCAGTTAAAGATGTGGCTTTATCTTACACGTTTTCTCAACTCAAAATCTCCCTAGACCTCTGGTTGCTTAATAAATAAAATTTTAACTTCTCAACATGGCCCTCAAGGCCCTCAGTATTAATGGTGTCAACCTAGCAACTATTCTGATTTTTCTCCCCTCTTTCTCTTAGAGACAACAAGTGTGCATGGGCTCTTTACCGTGAGCTTTATTCCCACTATTTAAACTCTGGCCTAACAGCCTTCTTCCATCCACTCCTCATTACCTACTCCATATGCTACTTACTTTGTCAAGCTTGCTCCTGACTTTCTGCCTAATACCACCCAAACCCACCTATGCCACCTCTAGTCTTCTGCTCTCTTGGATGGAGTCTTTCCTTCTTTGAGTTTCTATAACATTCTGAATCTCTACGCACTTATCAAATTATGCATTATATTACAGATCAGTACTGTATTGATCTCAAAACCTTCCAATGAAACTGGAAGCTCATGAGGGCAGGTTAGTGTCTTATTCTTTCATGTACGTCATGAAGAGATTAGCACAGTGCTTTGATGTTGAGGATTGACAGATCTTTGATACATATCTGTTGTATTAAAAATAAAAATTATCGGCATGCCTGGGTGGCTCAGTTGGTTAAGCAACTGCCTTCAGCTCAGGTCGTGATCCTGGAGTGCCAGGATCGAGTTTGCATTGGGGTCCCTGCTCAGTGGGGAGTCTTCTTCTCCCTCTGACCTCTCCCCCCTTCATGCTCTCTCTCTGTCTCTCTCGAATAAATAAAAACCTTTAAAAAATAAAAATAAATAAAAATAAAAATTACCAAATTCACTGAGATAGAAAACCTAACTTTTATTTATACATTTGTTTATGTGGTAGCTGGAAAGCTGCCAAAGCTAAGCTTTTAAGTTAAATATCACAACATAAATCAGACAAAAACAAACTGACTTGCTTTCATATAGTCTTAATGCATGTTATTCAGATAAGTAGCTTTTATCTTAGACTGTTGACCACTGACAATACAGTTCTAATTCAAAACTCTCCAGGAAAGTTTTTGGTAAGGCTAATAAAGTAACTTTTAAGTAAAAAGTATTTTTATTTGCAACGATGTGGATGGAACTAGAGGGTATTATGCAAAGTGAAATAAGTTAGTCAGAGAAAGACAAGTACCATATGATTTCATTCCTATGTGGAATTTAAGAAACGAAACAAGATGAATATAAGGGAAGGGAAGGAAAAATAAAATAAGATAAAAACAGAGAGGGAGGGCGCCTGGGTGGCTCAGTGGGTTAAAGCCTCTGCTTTCGGCTCAGGTCATGATCTCAGCGTCCTGGGATCGAGGCCC
>LNAC01000006.1:3767429-3902892 GCA_002007465.1 Ailurus styani
GGGGGGAGGGGGTAACTAGGTGATGGTCATTAAGGAGGGCACGTGATGGAATGAGCACTGAGTGTTACATGCAACTGATGAATCACTAAATTCTACCCCTGAAACTAATAATACACTCTATGTTAACTAAACTGAATTTAAATAAAAATTTTAAAAATTAAAGTATTTTTAGTCATATTGCCCTATGAAGTGTTGATAATACTTATATTTAAAAATCCTCATGTGCTTAGAGTAGCAGATTGAAGTTATTCCAAATATATATATGTATAAAACTCCATTAAGCCCTTTTAGGATACAAGATCTACACAGGATCTAGGATATCAGAGATGAACACCCCATCCCCCCCAACACACAGAAATTTAACATAGCTCATTTACAGAGAGAGAAAGAAAGAATTCCAAAACAAATAAAAAATGCCACTTAAAATTCTATCCCATTTCTAGGTTTCACTTTCATGTCTACACAAATAAAATTATCTATTCAAATTGTTAGATAAATCCTTTTCATTCTGATGACTGCGAACAAAGACCATTCTCTTATTTCTAAAACTGTGCTCCCAAACTGAAAGGACAAGAAAACTGGCACTTTTCCAGGAGCCTTGAAAAGGGGTATGGCTAATGTAATATATCAGTTTGGGTAGCAGTTACGAGAAATAATACACTTATCACGGCGAAAGAGAAAGCTACCGAGAAAAGGGAAAAGTGGACACTGACGAGGAATAGCACAAGAAATAAATGAACAAACTGCATTCATTCTTGAGGATCTCCAGAGATACAAACTGAAACAGAAATAGTGAAATCTTTATATTTTAATTTCTTAGAAAGCTATAAAAAATCTGAAGTATTTCAAGCAATGATGCTTTGTAATAAGGATCAACTCAAATCAATTCTCAGGATAGATCAGAAGGGTGGAAAAGCCACGAGAGTCTCAAAAATCTTGGTTTCTCCAACTCTCACTAGCCAAGGATCGACATTTCAAACACCTTCTAGAAAGTTAACTATTACTTGGTCATAATAAATCTCAAGGGGACTTGGATCAACAGCAGAGTACAAAATTTACATAAACTACTCATCTATGTAATAACCGGTAGACAGAAGCAAGGGTGACAGTAACTGTTGGCAAGCACTGAACTTTCCAGCAAAAGCCTGGAGCAAGCATCCCTCCCTAGACATCCCTTTGAAAAACGTCCCTTTCAACCAAAGACGACTCGACTTTATTTTTAACACAGGTAATTCTAAATTATTTGGGGATGGGGAGTGGACCAAAAACATACAGAAATACCCTACATGAACCAAACATAAGCTAAACAATACAGTCATGCCCTCTCTTAACTCAACTAAAGAAAAATACTTTATGGAAAATATTTCTATAGAAGAAAAACACACCGTTACCTCTAGTGTAAAAAAGCTAAGGTCAATCATTACAGAAAACCTAAAATTGTTAATCCTTCTGTGAGGGGCCACTGTCAGAACAGACATAAAGATCCAGCCCAGTGATAAAAAACTCCACCCGGACAGTCATTCCTTTCAATTAAGAAACTCTCTTTAGAAAACTCCTATTAGAAGGCACACTGCCTAGAAATTAACTCATTTATACACAAGCACACAGATCAGTTCATTAGGTAATACAACTGTCACTTTAGACTCATTTTTGATAACAGGAACTAGGAAAAAATTGTAAAAGCCGGTACTGGGAAGGAGCTGACGAGTACAGAAGACCTTCCACAAGTAGGGGGTGTGGGGACTAGCACATTAAAGAAACAAAACAACAACCCTTCTGTTATGGAAAATTTCAAACAAGCACATAACCAGCAAGAACAGCTTAATAACCCTGTTCAAAACTTTTCCACTTAGAGCTAATCCTGTCTCACCTCTATCCACACTGATTCCCCCAACTGCCCCATGACTATTGACAAGCACTCCCAGACTTCTGGTTCTTTCATCCATAAATTCAATGAATATTTTTTCTTAAGTTGAGCCTTAAGTACTATGACATGCCCCAAGCTTTTGGCAACAAATCAACCAACGAATTAATTTAATATTCAGTAACAATAGTTAGCTATCTCCTTTTTCTTCCACACATACACTTCGGTTTCTTTGAGCCTGAGGGGAGGGGGAGGGGGAGAGCGAGCAATGGAGCAGGCAGAGCCGTGAAAGGTTACCTGAAAAATAATCAGTAATCACACACACTGCATATTGTGCTTTCTATAATTTCTATTCATTGGAGGATGAGGTCAGAATGAAGTGTTCCCGTTAGTCTGGGTCACAAAAGTAATTCAAGATGCATATAAAAATGCTTATTATCATTCAAGTTCTCTAAACCCATTCAACCATTCAGCCCTTTGCTTTCTGATAAGACTGCCAACAACTATGCCAATTAGTGTCAATTGCGATGTTAGATTTTGTAGCATCCGCACCTGCCTACCAGTTAGCTTAGTGAGCAGAAAGAAGTGACCGACGGTTACAAGTTTCAGCAACACTAAATTCTCTGTTTCTTCAATCACACTGGCAAGTCTGCTAATTCACCAACTGGCTTTTTTTTCCCCCCTACGTATTTTGCAGATCAGTTTCCATAGAAGATTTCTTATACTTTTGGAAGGAGAACAGGTTTAGCCATTATATTTTAACTATCACAGTACCAATTTTTTTAAAAACCTGGTTTTGTAACTAGGGAGAATCTATAATAAATATAGTGGATTATATATTTACTTCAAAGTCTCACAAATGCTAAATTTATGCTTTTCATTTAAACACATGATTATTTAAAAAAACACCTAGTCATATCTTGAATGAGATGCTTCTCAATTTAGAACAAGATTTTTGATTCAAATTTGTCTTTTAGAATTGGCCAAATATTAAAGCACATTATAAAAGAGCAAAGTGCAATTAACAGGAAGAAATCATAAACATCCAGAATCTGATATTAATTATATATCATCACATTAAAGTGTATATTTCACCTATCCTTTTTAATATTTAAATAACTGTTCATAATTAAAATGCATGCAATACTTCTAAAATATCCAGAACAAAATATAATCATTATTTTTATCCTCAGATCAAAATGCTTCGCTTTGGTTTGTTATAATTAATAACATAGTATTTTTTCCAATTTCACCACTGAAGCAAACTGCACGTAGCTGATGAAAGCTACTGGAAGTAATATAGTGGTTAAAGACAAAGTGCATTACTAAAGAGAAATAAAAATTGCATGTCAATACCTAAAACTATGGGACATGTATATAGTGTAGCACATTCTATCTAGTGTCATTACTTAAATTGCTGCTTTCCCTCAACAATCTATTCTCCAGCTCTAGCAAGCAGAATAAATGGTAATTTTACCTGCCAAATTTGGCACAAAAAGGGACAAGCAACTTCATTAACAGAACAATGCTTTCAATATGATTTTTCCCCCCTCTTTCCACCCAGTGCCAAACAGTAGAACAATTCAAATCAAGAAATCTAAGCAATTACCTCTTCTTGTTGAAGTTTTACATGGTTGAATAAGCAAATGATACACACAGAATGCTAGCAAGCATATCCTCCCTGCGTAAGTCAGTATATGCCTTGTACTGCGGCGTAATTCCAAGCCGGTATGCTGTCCTCAACAAAGAGGAAACACTTCCCCATTGAGGTAAAATTCTCAAGGTGTGGTGCAGTGTGGTGTGTATGCACATACGATCATTTAAAACCCAATGGAACAGATTAAACCTAGAAGACCTGATTTAGATTAAACTTTTGGTTAAAACATCCATTAAAGCATTCATTAATGGATGGGAAAATCCAAGCAGGAGTGTGGACTCCAACAAATGAGACCTTTCCTCAGTCTTTGATAAACTAATGGAATACCACAGCCACTGCCAGCAATCTTGCCAATCACTACCAGCTCTCACACTTCCTCGGTGCTTTAAGAGCTGGCCATAAACCAAATCACAAATTCTTCTAAACTCTGTTTCAAATCTGATCATAAAAACAATAGGCAACTCTTCTACTAATCATGCTGAACCTGTATGATTAAAAGATACATTTCAGCTAGTTCTCAAGTAACCATCACTAGATTTTAAAAGCTACACACAAGCACTTTTTGTCCAACTGGGTAAATTTGGTAGCTACACACAAATATGGCTATGGTAATTTACAACAGAGCACTGTGCTAGGTTTAATCTCCAGCTGGTTTCCTTACTCTTTTTCCATATGACAACCACACATCACACATCCAAACACAGTCAGCAGTTTTTATAAAAAGCCAAATAACAGCTGTATATAACCATCATCACACTAGCATGATAAATACGGCTAAGAACAAATATAACCATGCGGAGCCATGCTCAAAGTCATCTGCACTAAATTTTAAAGATTTCAAGCAATATCTACTTTTGGGGGGGGAGGGATTCAAACACTGAGTTAGAAACAAAAGGCATGGTTTGTTTTATAATTTCCTTCTTAGAAGCAAAACACCTTTAAAAAAAAAGAAAACACTGAATCAGAATAGAAGCTCCAATGGTAGAAATACCCAGATTATGAATGCCCCTTGGTTTTCTTTGTAGCTGTCTAAGTTTTGTCACTTGTTCACAAAAATTAGACTAAATAAAAGGGAACACACACTCAGTGCCTAACATCAATCAGATATTTTAATAAGCACTAAACTCACCGGATTTTCAGAGCAATCCTACAATGAGAGGTTTTTAATCACATTTTATAGATGACAAATCTGAGGCTCAGAGAAGTTAAAGTAACTGCTCAAGGCTTCAAAACTAGCAAAGTAGCATATCCAAACCCAGGATGATCTGATTATACCTCAACTGAGCCAATTTAGGTATCTGGAGATAAATCTGTTTGAAGGGACAATCCAATAGCAAGGGTGGATATTTTTTTGCAAAAACATGGTCACTGTAACAACTGGTTTCATAATTCCATGATGCCTGGAGTTTTTAACAGACATCAGTAGAGTCCTCGGAGAAGAAAAAAGGCTCTCCGTGGAGAAGGTACAGATCCCCCCAAAGAGCCTGATCCCCTCAGCGCTGCACCTTAACAGTACAGGCATGCCTTGTAGTGGGGGGAGGAGGAACTGCAGGCTCCCGGGCTTTCAAGCCACAACGGGGTCCTCAGAGAGGGTGGGGACCCCAGCCACTGGCTCAGGGGCCTCCCTTGACAAAATGTCCCCAAGATGAATCACCAAGTAGTGAGGGATCACCTCTGTAACTACTCTCCAGGTGTTCTGTTCTGGCCTCGAAAAGAGCTTCATAAAATAAATGAATAATACAATCCCATCCCAGAATATGAGACTCTTAGAATACGAATCCATATTAACAAGTCTTGCCAATGTGTGTGTGTACATCGGTTTTTAGTCTTTTTACAGCTTTTCACAAATTTCTCATACAACGGAAAAGAACTGCATGCAACGTAAAAGTCACTCCCGATTCTTTTAAACAGCACGTTGTCTATGTTTGTGGGGGAGGGAGATGGCTTCTCGAGGACTTACTACATCCCAGCCACTGTACTCGAAGCTTTACACACACGTATCTCTTTTGACTTCTACAAAACCCTGGAGAACACTAACCCTATGGCACCCGTCAGAAAAGGAAGGTTCGGGAAAGAGAAGTCACTTGGACCGATCGCACAGCAGCAGCTCCAGGACTGATACAGAGACTGAACTCCATCCGACTTACGGCTTTAGTTCTCCTGAGCTCCGGGGCCTATCACACCAGTGGCTCACAGACTCGGGGACTCCTCCACACTCACGTGACTGCTAAGTGACCGGAAAGAAGGTCTCTCTGTCTTCGAAAACGGTTGTTTCGCATACGATGTTACATTCGTAATCCCCCACCACCCACTTAACCTAGCCCCAAACTAAACCTGTTAGTAATTGCTGACAGTTAATTTTTATAACTGAAAATCATGGAGGAAGAAAATGATTGCCTATGTTCCCCTTTATCCAATGTGACTGAGTTTTCTTTTTTTTTCCCTCTGATGTTTCTTTTTTATAAGATGGCCCAGTCTGCAGAAGAGAAAACGTGATAACTGTAATGTGTTACTTATTAACTTCGAATGTTACAAATAGGATTCCCTAACAAGTTGTCATGCAAATTGATATAAAAGAAAATTCACAATGTTCTGTCCTTTGGATGGCATTTTATATTTTTACAGAGATTTTTTAGAACATTTGCAGGAAATACGGACTGTGAAACCATGTAACACTGTACTGAAAGAACCCTTAAAAGAACTTAAATAAATCATATCAATAAAAATGTTAATTATAAAATTATTAAATTTAATGAAATATTCCTGATCCACATGTCCATAATTCTAACACCAGGATTTCCCCCAAAATAGTGACAAGTCACCAAACGTATAATAAAGGACACAAAGATCAATTCCCAACGATATGTTGGCCCTTTCATTGAAGTCCCTTTCTGACTTATGCCAGCAGAGCTCAAGATATTTTTTTTTAAGAACCTGTTTTTATAAAAGCCTTTTCAATCTTCTTTGCATAACTTCGACAGTGATACATCTCTGACCATTAGTGTCAGAATCTGGCAGTTATGTACTTATGTACAGCTCAGTCTGGTGAATAACGCGGGAAAGAACAGTTATGCCAAATACTGAAACAAGACACCAAAAGAATTTGTGGCATATATTGCCATGTATTTTTTTCAGTGTGACCTGTGGCTATGGGACAATCTTAAGCATGAATAGTCTAAATTAATTTTGTCTTTCCACAAAAAGAAAAAATAAAGAGTATTTTTTTTAGGATTTTCTTTTTTAACAAATCAGGATGCTATAGCAAGAAAAAGTTTTAGAGATGAGATGCAAACCTGTGCCCATGAGTGAACAGCCCAAAACCCCCTGAAGCATTTCATCCTAAATACAATGAATGACCAGGATTCTGAGAGGGATCACAAACCCCTGAAATGTAATTAGAATTGTGGGCACAGAAGATAAAAGCTGCCTTGATGATGAAGCATGCCAGACCCTAGACACACTAGCTGGAAAAAAAAAAGAGAGAGAGAGAGAGAGAAGAAAGAGCATTATTTTCAGGGTAAATCCAAGTCACTATACTAATGAAATGTGACGATTTAGGGATAATTTTGTAAAGACCCCCAAATATTACTAGTAGGATAACAGCTTTTTAAATAGATAACTTTACTATGGAGAATATGTTTCGATCCTCTCAGCCTATTTATTGAAAGCATATCATGAGCCATGCCCTGTAGGGAGAGTAAATCAAAACACAATTACTATTTGAATTATGGCAACCCTTATTAGTTGATTTGCTCTGTTTTTGTGGTTTATGTTGTAAGCTTCTCAAACAACTGCCCTATTAACATAGTCAGTTACTGGTTCTCACCTTATGCTGGCATGCCAATTTTGGGCTTAAAGAAATATTCTACAGGTTTACGCCACCATTTTGGTTCACGCCTCCCGTAAGCAAAATGTGCAAACACACAGCTGCTCAAATAGTCTCACCGAGGAAGATCTATTCCACAGATCTCAGACTTCCACCAATAACCAGCACTGATACAAAGGGAGCCTCGGTGAAGAAAGCTATGTTTTCTTAATAATAACAGTTGTACAAACAGAAGGTCTTCTCAGTTAAAGGGAAACCAACATCAAACAGCAGTTAAAACATAGAACCCTAAAGCCCTCTTTCTTTGAAGAAACCCGTTTGAAGCGAGGTGTTTCTAGTTATGGGTGAATGAAATGAGAATTCAGTTGCAACCAGCGGACACCCAGTCCCAGGAAGGGCTAATTAAATCCATCTGAGAAGCGCGTCGAAAACTGCCTCACACATTTCAAAGGCAGGCACTAGTCTGCCTTCTGCAAAGACATCAAAACCCTCAGTCACAAATGACGCACATCGAGATTCTACGACAATGTTATTTTTATGGACTACAAAGCTTCATAAGAGTAATGTTACGAGTTTACATGATTTCACTACCGAAAAATCAGAGTTAAGGCAGAACATTTTTACCTCTGTCTGAAATTTCTTTCCGGCCACCAACTGTATTTTTGTACATCTTTTACAAGCCCTCAAAAACAGAGGAGATACATCAATATTTCAAGTGTTTCAAATATTTGTTGGCTGGAAGTAGTTAAAAAGTTAATAAAAAAAAATTAGCCATGGCAGCACAGTTAACTTTTTTCCGGGGGGGGCGGGGGGCGTGAGACACAGGATTCTGATGTTTATAAGACTCTTGAGTAGGTTAATAAAAGCCAGCAGAAGGAGCTCAAAAGTTTAAAAACTTGTTGATTTGACAAAAATATTCCACTTAACAGCCATTATTCAGACTATACAGTGGTAAAAGAAAGTTATATTCAGATTAGGAATATTATCCCAACAGAATAAAGCAGATTTAGTGTCTATCCTACCAAGCCTTTTTAACTTTCTGTACTTGGTTATGGTGAGCTCTTATGATCCTATTAACAATCACATCTTTTTCTTAAGGAACACTATTAGATGTGAGGGTAGGCAACAAGCTCTCTAAATAGAAGAAATTCAATACTTCAACTTTTTGTTAGTTTTCTTCAAAACTAACAGTATCTTCACAGTTGCTAAACTTGAATTTCTTCTCACTATAGAGAAGCCAATAAAAACAGAAGGACCAGCCATCCGGGGACCTCGAGTTTCTGGCCTATGTTCACCTAATAACCTCGGGTGAGGCACTTGGTCTTCCAGGCTTAATATGTACTCTACTGTTAAACAAAGAGTTGGTCTAGGGGAGTCAAATACTTGTAGCTTCTGGAAAACAGTATGGAGGGTCCTCAAAAAATTAAAAAACTACTGTATGATCCAACAACTCCACTTCTAGGTATTTATCTGAAGAAAGTGAAAATACTAACTCAAAAAGGTATCTGTACTTCCATGTTCCTTATAGCATTATTCACAGTAATCAAAATAAGGGAACAACCTAAGTGTCCATCAATGGGTGAATGGATAAAGAAAATGTGGAGCATGCACATATGACTATGCACGCATGTGCACATGCACACACAGACACACAGGAATATTATTCAGCCATAGAAAAGTAATCTTGCCATTTGTGATGACATGGATGAATCTTAATGCATTATGCTAAGTGAAATAAATCAGAGAAAGGCAAATACCACAGGATCTCACTTTTATGTAGAATCTTAAAAAAACAAAGCGAAACAAAATACCACATATACAACATCAGAGATACAAAGAATGGACTGACACTTGCAGGAGGTAGGTGACATGGAGAAGGGGGTCAAAAGGTAAAAACTTACAGTTATAAAATAAATACACCGTGCGGATATAATGTACAGCATAGTGACTACAGTTAATACTGCATCATATGTTTTAAGTTTCCAGAAAAAAAATTGTAACTATGTATGGTGATGGATGTTAACTGGACTTACTGTACATACATTAGTACATACAAAAACTGAATCATTGTTATATACCAGAAACTAAGGTCAATTTTATCTCAAAAAGAGTAATTGATAAGAAAAAAATTACATACTCAACCCAGAATTACTTAAAGTTAGGCAGTGAAGGGAAGCAGAGGGAAAAGAATAGTTTTGTGCACAGGGACGTGGGGAAAGGCAGTCACTGCACAGTGGACCAGCAGAGCAGAGCAGTGTGGCCCCCTATGCCAGCCTGAGGGAAATGAGCTGGTGCCATGCCTTGATCACTCCATCTCAGTTCACAGACACTAAGATTAAGCATGCTCATTTATTACAAGCGCCTGAACCGAAACATGCTAATGCCCCACTTCTGTGCTACCATTTTTGCCCCAAGAAAATTCGGGGCATTCCGTGACAGTTTAGCAAATTAAGTCCAAAGGAAAGATTTCAATTCAAAGGACATTACAGAGCAGAGGAGAAATTTCTGGAAACAAATACACACTACTATATTACTGAAAGAGAAAAATGATTAAAGAAAAAAAAAGAGTTTTTTCTAAATACTGACATTATTATCTAATTTAAAATATTACCTGGAATTATATGCTCAAGAATCTGCATTCGGTAATAGGTATTACCCACAAATGGAGCTGATCCTAGCATTAAAAAATGTCAGTTATACAAACTCTTAACTAGAGAGAACACACGAGGGTCACCAGAGGGGGGGTGGGTAGCGGGATGGGTAAAACAGGTGATGGTGATCCAGAAACGCACTTGTCACCCCACGAGCATTGCGAGTTGTGCAGAAGTGTTGAATCACTAAATTCTACACCTGAAACTAATATTACACTGTATGTTAACTGGAATGTAAGTAATAACTTGAAAAAAAATGTCAGTAACAGGGGAAAGTATACATTTAATTCATATGGCTCCCAATTACAGTGCTGGAAACATTAAGTATAAAAATTAGAGCAGCTGAATGAAAATCAAATTTAAAATGCCTTCCTGAATTCCAAACAATAAAGCATGATACAAGGTACTAACATGAGCACCGCACAGCTTTGAATGTATTCAATGTTATTAATCATTTAGAACTGAATTAATGAGATATATAAAATGTGTAAACAAGTGCAGTTATAAAAGCCGTTGGAAGTTGGGACTGTCGCTCAATGGGCTACAGAATGTCTGAGCAGGTCAGCTGCCCTCCCGTTGCAGTGACATGCCATTCCACACGGCTTCACCTCCCTCACGTGAAGCCATATCCGGGGCTCTGCAGTTCCACTGTCGATTCATCTCTTGGTATCATTCAAGGTGTTGTTTTTTTATCTATGTCCAAATATATCATTAATTTGAGTTTGCTTTAATGGTTATCTTTTTCTAGTCACACAGATGAAACTAATTAGCTTGAATGTTCCCTAAATTTGCTTTTTAAGAGACTGAAGTCATGTTCTTCTTGGTAAAGCGCAAATGGTTTTTAAATTGTTTTTGTTGCTTAAAAACCAAACCAAACCAAACCAAACCAAAAAACAAAACAAAACAAAACAAAAAAACCAAGAAACAAAAAACTTCCTGTTACTTTGTTTTCTGAGGCCCTGAGGAAATCTAAAGTATTATTACAATATATTAATCAAACTTCTTGTATCCTAAAAAATCTTTTTCACAATTTTATAAATCTAAATATATTTTTTTATTTGTCCTAAAAATGATTAGATAACATTCGGTAAAAAGGTACTTCACGTTGATAAAGTTAGAATACAACACTTACTTCAACAGTTAACCTCTTAAGTTGCAATGATCTTTGGTAATAACTTCACTGAAAATTTAATGAAATCTAAATTCAAAGATATATATACTTTTCAATGCAAAGATTTTTCAAAACTTCCAACCAAAATATGCAATGGATATTTACCCTGCATCTGACCGACTCATAAAAATGTTTTATTTCTTCAAAAGCAACTTTCTTTTTAACAAAAACAATGCTTTTCCTCTCCACTGGTATCTTATGAGGTGGTGGTGAAGCCCATTCTGCTTCCTGTGGGCACACAATAGACTATGTCTCTCATCACCTAAAGCTGAGGGAACAGTCACATGATCTGCTTTTGCCAGGAGAATGAAAAGAAGGAAGCAAGCTGAAATCTAAGAACTAGGGCATGATGCCCGTCCTCTTTCTTTTCCTTTGTTGGGGCAACTAACAACAGGACATCTTGGGCCTCACAACGAGGAAGCACCCCAGCAAACACACAATGGACATCTAATGTGTGTAAGAAACAAACCTAAGTCCCTGCAATTTTAGGGTGATTGTCACTGTAGGATCCTAAAGGCTATATGAAGCTATATTCTGAGTGATGTTAAGCCAGTGGTGTGTATTTTTCTTTTTGCTTTCCAGCAAAGTTCCGTGTGACCAAAAAGAAAAACCACCTAGTGGTATATTAAGATTCATTTGAATCTGTAATTAACATCAGTAACATTAAAATGGTCCTTTAGGAAATGATCATTTAGAAAACATCCCATCATTCTTAGCCCAAAAGGCAGACTGTATCTTGGCAGTTAAAACTTAGTACACAAAACAAAAATTCACTTTTATGGCTATTAACATTTCTTTTAAAGATTTTATTTATTTGAGAGAGAGAGAGAGATAAAGCATAAGCAGGGGGAGCAGCAGAGGGAGAGGGAGAAGCAAGCTCCCTGCTGACCAGGAAGCCCAATGCGGGGCTCGATCTCAGGACCCTGGGATCATGACCTGATCCAAAGGCAAATGCTTAACAGACTGAGCCACCCAGGCGCCCTGCTAATAACATTTAAAGAAAACATTTTTCAGCCTATTAATTGTATAGGTGAGTACATTAATTACAAGAAAAATAAAATGGATTTTAAAAATAAAGTTCAAAGTCAAATTTCTTCACTGTGTTCTTTAAGTTCCAGAGTGCTGGGACACCATATTCCTTTTTTTTTTTTTTTAAGATTTTATTTATTTATTTGACAGAGACAGAGCGAGAGAGGGAACACAAACAGAGGGAGTGAGAAAGGGAGAAGCAAGCCTCCTGCTGAGCAGGGAGCCTGATGCAGGGGCTCGATTCCCTGACCCTGGGATCATGACCAGAGCCAAAGGCAGACGCTTAACGACTAAGCCACCCAGGCACCCTGGGACACCATATTCTTTACAAGCCAGGTCTCGAAGGTAGGCTGGATCATCACTCAGCGCATTCTCCTGTCTGTTCCACTGTGGCAGGCTTACACTGCTCCACACTGCTGCTGGGCTCGACCATGTCTTTTGCTCTGGGCAGGTGCATTTACTGCACAGCTAAGGTCAGACTACTACTGTGTTTGCATGGTATAACTCGCCCTCCCATTCTCTTGCTCCATTTTATGAAAAAGCTGAGGTTGGCCTGCAGGCTAGACTCAAGCCCAGCTGAGCTTAGTTAAACCAGTTAAGCCTAGGCCAACCTAAATGGGAACCAAGACTGAACCTCACCAAAGATGCAGAGCCAAACTGTGACAGCCGCAGGGATTTTGTGGGGTTTTTTTAACTTTCTTTTCTTTTTTTTTTTTTTTTAAGATTTATTTATTTGAGAGAGAGAGCATGTACATGCGGGGGGAGGGGGGAGCAAAAGGGGCAGAGAGAGTCCTTAGCAGATTCCCCACTTAGAGCAGGGAGCCCTAAGGGGGCTCAATCTTACAACCCTGAGATCATGACCTGAGCAGAAAGCAGGAGTCTGTCACTCAACCGACTCTGCCATCCAGTTGCCCCGGGGTGGCTCATTTTTGTTTGTTTGACCCTACTAAGAGCTGATACTCTGACCCTTCCTTACACTTCCTGATAAAGGCAATCACTTATCGAAGGCCCTCCCATTCTGGAGACATTTTTTTGCAGACCAGTATAGGGCCACATGCTTGCCACGTTATCACAAGAGAGGCCAGAAAACACTGCATATGATCTAGTAATTAGAACAATATATCTGATGGCAAATAAAAATCTCTTAAATTTTAAACCTCAGAATATTCCATTAATGAATAAAAAGAATTATCTCTCCTTTAATGATACTTACAGTGACTGTGTAGTTTTAATTATACTACATACATAAATCTAGTCTGAATGACTTTCAATTTTGAAATGAATGAAGAAAGCTTAAATTTGACATCTGGAATTACATTTCCTAGGTGCTGAATTTGTAATAAATAAAATCATTCTTTTCGTTAATCATAATGAATTAACCGGCAAACACAATGGCTGAATTTGATATCCTGTTATGTAACTAATTGCTTGAGAGCATACAAAAGACAACTGCCAATGCAGATCACCCTCCATGTAATAGATGTAATGCTCTAATTTATCAGCTGAAGCCTCATCCTACCATCAGGAAGTGATTTTTCAACTCTCTACCCTCTTTTCCTTCCTTCCTTCCCTCCTCCCTCACCCCGCCCCCACTCAACATTTCCTGAGAAGTACAAGTGGTAAACAAGGCACGGCCCTCATTTTTATAAAGCTTCTACTTTAGTATAAAGGGACTGAAATTACACAAGTGGGCAAAGAAATAAAGAGAATTAAGGTTTACAGTAAGTGTAACAAAGAAAATAAACACTGTGATATGATAGCAAGTACCTCCGTGGTTCGATTAACGGGCCTAAAACTTGTTCCTGCTTCCCCATGTGAAAACAAGAATGAAGACAAAACAAAACAATAACCAAAAAAAGTCCTCTCACGCCAGAATTAGTGAGTAAAAGAAACTGATATAAAATGAGTTGACCAAAAGTATGATCAATTTATTCATTCCTAATGGTGATCAAACTACACAGTCTATTAATTCATGAGACATCGATTTGAACACAATTTAGACTTTCAAAAAATCTTGATCAAGAGCCTCTTCTAGAGCAGACTTTATAAAATGCTCTAACAAGAGATAGTGAGATAATGAACCACCTCAGAGTAAAATCAAAACTCATGGTTTAAAAGGCCCTCTGGGAACCGTGCGTGTCCCCTTTGCTCATTATTAGCTTGCCAGCCCTCTCCTTCCAAGCCCTGCTTCAGGCACTGCTCTCTCCATGATCAATTATTTCTGCTAAATCCAACAGGCACACCTCAGTTTTCTTCTTTTTTTGTGACTTAATATTCACCTGCATCACTGACCTTTCCACCTTCGTAAAATACTTTCTTAAAACACAGAATCTTAACACAAAGGCTTAATAAACAGCTCCGCTGGTCTATCTCAAACACTGTCAACATCATGTCCAAAATCCAGATTAGCTCCCCTCTTCTACTTGACTGCCACACCTTTGTCCTTGCCGCCCTCAAGAGACAGACAATTCTATGAGGAGTGAAACGTCATCTCTCTTGATTCCTGTTGGTTCTCCAGGACCCATGTTGTAGGAGGTACTCAATTAACAGCTACTAAACTATATTACAACTGAAATGATAAATATATAAGGACTATAAGTAGATCAAAATTCACCTAATGGTTGGGTCACCCAGCAAAGGCATGCTTAGTGGTTTGCTTCACTGTCCATTTATAAATACCAGTGTGAGGGGCCAGTAATATAAATTGAATAAAATAACTTTTAGTAAGCTGTCGTCATACAAATGTTAGCAGTGCCCTTAACAGGCTACTCGACTACAGTGAATTACTTACAAAGGCTTATAAAGCTGAACTGACACAATCTGAATGCCTGGCATCTGAAATAAAACTGCAAGTTTTATTCTAAATAAAATGCTTCAGAAAGTGGCTGAAACCAGGGAATAATACTAAAAATCACCAAAAGTCTTAATTATAGTATTTGCCAACTCTAATATGGTAACAACCAATACCATACAGTGTTTTCCGTTCCCAAAGCAACTGGATTTTAGAACTAATTTTTTCTTCGCTTGGTCACATGACAAGTTCCTTGACTCTTGAGCACAACATGACAATCATTCAAGAGGGTACAGGTGCAACTGTGCACCCAATTAGACAAGCAATTTTCCAGATTACATGAGCAGGAGCCTCCCCTTTTTACGAAAATTCAGTCCTGTGGTTCAGAAGTACGGTACCATACCCACTGAACAAGGGTGCATTTGAAAAGTAAACAGGTCAAGCTGTGCAAGCTTACTCTTCAGACCTGATTTCTCTAAACCTCATTTACCTGACCCCCTTCTGTCAGACGTCAAGCTGATTTGGAGGAGCTGGCTTTTTTTTTTGCCCCCTTTGGATTTGGCTTTGAAAGGATATTCTTCAGCTTGAGGTAAAGAAGTCACATTGAAAAGCGAGTGACTTGAGGGCAGCCTTCCTTAAACCAAGAGGAGCAGAGAATAATTCCATTCCACCACTGATATTTTAGGGCCGATGAAATGACTACGAATTCTGGGACCTTGAGCAAAACTTTTGCAGTGAGTTTTCACTCCTTTTGCTATTAGCAAGATACACATCTCTCTGGCTTTTCTATATAGTAACCTCTCTGCACAGCTGACACATGAAGGAGGAAAAAAGAGGAAACTGTTGGAGGGGCTGTCCAAATCCATCTGACTCAATTTCCTTTCTCTCACCCATGTTACTGTTCTGCCTTTGCTTTTTCAGTCTCTTAATTCTTACTAGATCAAACTCTTAACATAGCCTAAGTGACGTCCAGCAACCCCCTTTGTTGCTGGAGTTGCGAGTGCTAGCGGAAGGAGTTTCAGGAACTGTACTTTGTGTACGGAGGTGTGAAGTACCAGAGCTCTTTACTCAATAAGCCAGCTGCTCATGTGACTGCTTCCCTGGATGTCATAGGCATTACAAGAGTTTCTCGACAGGTTATTAAAACTCCATTATTTCAAGAGTCTCATATCTTCCCGACCCTTCCACCGCACAATTTCGAAACACCTTTTTTAGGGGAAGCGGGAAAAGGGACACAGGTAACACAAAATCAGTTCAAAATTCAAAAAGTACTAAAGGGACATCTAGTATAAGGTATGTATCCTCACTTCTGTCGTGGTCAGCCATCCAGCTCCCCAATTCAAAGGCAAGCATGGTAATCAATTGCTTGTGGTTCCTTCCACAGATATTCCATCTGCACAACCAACACATACATTCTTTTGTACACAATGAAAATACAATGCTATTGTCACTTGATATATCAGTATACAGTATACAGTATATCAGCACACAGAGAGTATCAGTATACATAACAGTGTACACATATATCAATATACAGAGAAAGTTCAGAACCTTTTAGATGGCTATTCAGTAGTTCATGAGGGCCTTACTCAGGGATCCCATTTTGATGGGCATTCCAGTTGTCTCCAGTCCTTTACCATTACAAACAACACTGCCATGAACATACTCATACATGTGCTACCTGGGACTACATCCGGTAGTATAAATTCATTTTGTCAAACTGCTCTCCCTGGAGGCTGTATCCATTTGTACACCCACCAATAAACATACAAAGGGCTATTTCTCTATAACTTTATACAGTTAAAGAATTATCAAGCTTTTCATCTTTGCCAAAATGCAGGTGGAAAATGGTTATGTCATAATTTTGACCTGAATTTCTCCATGTACATTAGCACATTTTCTCATATGTGTAGGAGCCACTTATATTTCCTTTGCTGTAAGCAACATGAGCATTTTTCACCTAGAAGGTTGGTCTTTTTTATATTGATCTGTAAGAGTTCTTTATCTATTTAGAACATTTCCCTTTTGTCATCAGAGGAGTGGCAAACTTCTCCTCTGGCTGGCTGGCTTCTCTATTGGCCTTACTTGTGGTGGTTTTATATTTGTTGCAGAAATATTTAAATTTTTTAGGGCGCCTGGGTGGCTCAGTGGGTTAAAGGCTCTGCTTTCGGCTCAGGTCATGATCTCAGGGTCCTGGGATCGAGGCCCACTTCAGGCTCCCTGCTCAGCAGGAAGCCTGCTTCCCCCTCTCTCTCTCTGCCTGCCTCTCTGCCTCCTTGTGATCTCTCTCCCTCTGTGAAATAAGTAAATAAAATCTTAAAAAAAAAAAAGAAATATTTAAATTTTTTAAGCATAAACTTATTTCCCTAGCAATTTTTTTCTCAAATGGAAAAATAACTTTATCAAGAAAACAAATGTTTTTGCCAAAGTGAAAGAATTTCATGTTCACACAATATCATGTTTTCTGGGGAAAAAAAAATTCATTAACAGAGAATATTTTCCTCAAACAGGATAATACTTTTGCTACTTTGTCTAGCATACTTTTTAAAACTGGGGGTGGGGGGGGCGGAGGGAGTCTGAGTGAAAAAATTACCTAATAAAAAAAGTAGTTTACGTGATCATAACACTGAGTTGCTATTAGAAAAAGGTTTTTTTTGTTTTTGTTTTTAAAGATTTCATTTACTTATTTGAGAGAGAAAGCATGACAGAGCATGAGCAGGGTGAGAAGGAGAAGCAGACTCCCCACTTAGCACTGAGCCCAACACGGGGCTCCATCCCAGGACCCCAGGATCATGACCTGAGCTGAAGGCAGATGCTTAACTGAGTCATCCAGATGCCCAAATTTTAAGTTTTAAATATAAAATATTGCATAACTTCAAAAACTTACTTCAATTTTCTTGTCATTTATCATGTACTGTATATCAATTTTCTAACTAGGATTAAAGTCCTTTATTATAAGCACCTAAGAGTATTATGGTATTCATTTTAAAATGCTACTTCCAAAATGTTTTGTTTTCTGTCTGCCTACTGTGCACTTAAGCCACTGATAATTTTTTAATAAAAAACCTACAGTAGGCACATATGTAAAAGCCAACTGACCTTGTTTGCTGATGTCTTTTTCATATTCAAATATGAGTCTACTCTAAAAATTGACCACAGATAGAGGCAAAAGGACAGACAGAATATTACTGCATTTTATTCTAGGAAGAGTATTTGAAAATTATTTCTTTAAAAGAATCATGATCTTACCGTATCCCTATAAAAATTCCAGTAACTACATGATTTGGCATTACTTTCTACTCTATAAATGGGATAAAAGGAACAGAGACTATGATATAGAATACAAGTATAAATTCATATTGAAAACAAAATATAATTTTGTACACAAAATTATTTGATAAATGCAAACTTCATTTAAGTCTTAATGAAAATATTCCATAAAAATACTTTACTAGCTGTACTTAACACCACATTTTCAAAGTGCTCTCTAAAGAAGGGGGGATGGGGGAAGCACCAGGCTGGCTCAGTCCTTAGAGCACGTGACTCTTGATCCCGGGGTTTTAAGGTCAAGTTATTTAAGTTTGAGCCCCCATGTTAAGTGTAGAGATTACTTACAAATAAGATCTTAAAAAAAAAACTGGTGAGATCCTCTTCTTTCTTTCTTTCTTTCTCTTTCTTTCTTTCCTTCTTTCTTTCTTTCAGATTCTATTTATTCAATTGACAGAAAGAGGCAGGCAAAGGGAGAGGAAGAAGCAGACTCCGCAATGAGCAAGGGAGCCCGACATGGGGCTCAATCCCATGACTCTGAGATCACGACCTGAGCTGAAGGCAGACACTCAACTGACTGAGCCACTCAGGAACCCCTGGTGGGATGTTTTCTTAGTCAAGAAGTCTAGAAAGAGGCGCCTGGGTGGCTCAGTCACTTAAGCAGCTGCCTTCGGCTCAGGTCGTGATCTCAGGGTCCTGGGATCGAGTCCCGCATCTGGCTCCCTGCTCAGCCAGAAGCCTGCTTCTCCCTCTCCCTCTGCCTGCCACTCTGCCTTCTTGTGCTATCTCTCTGTCAAATAAATAAATAAAATCTAAAAAAAAAAAAAAAGTCTAGAAAAAAATACATGGCAGTAGAACAAATGGAAAAGGGTTAGCTATATTAGAGTAAGAAACTCAAGGGCAATGCGTATATAATTATTTCTTATTATACATCCATATGTAATTATTATTTTTTATTCTTATGTTCCTTACCATTTTCTCTGTTTGGAAAGAAAACTATAGGGTGGTAATTTCAATGATACGAATCCTGCAAAACATTTCCCTCCCTCCACCACAGGCATCTAAAGAGACAATTTTACATCAACCAAACCAAACATTGTTAAGAAAACAAAATGAAAACTCTTTTAGATGCCAAATCTTATTTATCTCAAATCCTGTATTGCTCCTGATTATTACTAACTTGGATAAAACACTCTTTTAGACGCCAAATCTTATTTATCTCAAATCCTGTATTGCTCCTGATTATTACTAACTTGGATAAAACTAAAATCACTGCTAAAATTCAACATTTTGAATTTTAACACCAATTCAAAAAACATGTTAACATCTACGAGAAGTAATAAGCTACTAAAAATGCTTCCTAACAGCTACTCCTAACCAAGTATTCCTGACTGTGTACTTTTCACCACAGGGTACAATGTATATATAATATTGTGTACATTTTTGTGCTTTATTCGTGTTCCCATCATACCTTCCATGACACACCTTCCTTAAACAGTATGACTGCAGCCTTAACTTTCAGCATATCACAAAGAAAATTTCTTTTATCGTGTGATAGAAGTATTCTGTTTAAAAATAAATGCATTATTCCTTGTAATTTTCCATGACAGCGCCACTCTTTCTCAGAATTTTGTCTAGTAAAACTACTCTGTAAGAAGAGAAACAGAGAGGTACTAGTGCGTGGGCCTTGGACCATACTGACCTTGGTTTTCTCTCAGATTCTACGCTCACAAGTTCTGTGACAAGCCTCCATTTGCACCCCAGGCTAGTAACATCCGCCTTCAGTCTTCCTGCTGCCTCATTTAGAGAGAACGTATGTACGGCGCTTACCACAGCACCTGGGACAGGCGACGTCTTCACTACTGCAGACCAGAGTAATCAAGCTCCTTCACGAAAATACTTCTAAAGAGGCTAAACTCAGTATCAAAAACAACACTGCAACTAGAACAGGACAGGGAAACCCCTTCCTCACTTTGTTTGTGGGAAACAAATAATTAAAAAAATTAAGGAAGCACACACTTCCACAATAAGAATCAAAGTTATCTCTAGAAGATGCCTCTGATTTTTCAGTAAACTTAGCTTGCTACCACGTGCCTGTGCTTTGCTTTGCCTATTTATAGCACCATTTCCAAGGAAAGTCGTGACATATATAAATCACGTTCTAAGCTATTACTCATTAGTCATCTCTGCCAAGGAGAACTTCTTCACCTTCGCCTAGATCCCTCCTTTCCCCAGCCAGTTGAGTGCTCTTTTCATCTCTGTCATGCATTTAACTGGATGAAGGCACCGCTACTATGGCATTTGTCACAGCATTTTAATTACTTCCAAGTCTCTCTTTACCATCCTAACTAGAGATTGTTTACATGGGTATCTCCAAGGCGAGCTACCTTTAATTCATCTTTTTTTCAACATAATATCATATTCACATTAGCAATTTTTCATTGCTTCCTTGGAACAGATTTCTAGAGGTGAAATCAGTAGACCACAGAATATGAACATTTTTAAAGAATATGAAATTTTTAAACATCTGACAGATGTTATGAAATTATATTGTAGAAACAGTAAAGGGATATAAATTCCCATTTAATTCACCTTTGAGTTGCTCAGAACTCAGCAACTATTACTGGAAAAGTTATCATTTGAAATATTTAGGAGGTAAAACACCCACCATAGTAACAAGAATACAATTAAGTCTAAAAATACTTATCTAAATATTCGTGATTAAATACTTAACAAAAGAACTGAGTCAGCGGCACCTGGGTGTCTCAATCAGTTAAGCATCCAACTCTTGATTTTGACTCAGGTCATGATCTCATGGTTGTGAGACAGAGCCTCCCAACCCGCCACGGGCTCTGCACTGGGAGCAGAGCCTGCTTAAGATTCCCTCTCTCCTTCTCCCTCTGCTCCTTCCCACCTCCTCCCCCTGCTCTCTCTCTCTCAAAAAATCCCAAAAACACAAGAGTGCCTGGGTGGCTCAGTCGTTAAGTGCCTGCCTTCGGCTCGGGTCATGATCCCACAGTCCTGGGATCGAGCCCCACATCAGGCTCCCTACTTGCGGGAAGCCTGCTTCTCCCTCTCCCACTCCCCCTGCTTGTGTTTCTCTCCCTGTCTCTCTGTCAAATAAAAGAAATAAAACTCATTAAAAACAAAACAAAACAAAAAACCGAAACTGCGTCAAGGCTCTGGATAACCCAGATATTTAAATTTTTAGGGAAATGCGAAGCTGTTTTCCAAAGTGGCTGCACCATTTTACATTTCCCCGACCAGTGTGTGAGGGCTCCAATTTCTGTGCATCTTCTAATACACTTGTTATGATCTATTTTATTACAACCATTCTAGCGGTGTGAGGTGCTCTCTCAATGTGGTTTGGATCTGCATTTCCCTGATGAATAACAATGTTGAGCATTTTTGTGTACACTTACTGGCAATCGTATATACGCTTCAGAAAAATGCCTGTTCAGATGCTTTGCCCATTTTTATATTGTTGGGTTTTTTATTATTATTAAGTTTTAAGTTTTCTTTATGTTTTGTTTTTTAGAGAGAGAGAAAGAGAGTGTGTGTGTAAGCAGAGTGGAAGGAGGCAGAGGGAGAAGGAGAAAGAATATCTTAAGCAGGCTCCACACCTAGCATGGAGCCTGACATGGGGCTCAATCTCATGACCCTGAGACCATGACCCAGGCCAAAATCAAGGGTCAGACACTTAACCAACTGAGCTACCCAGGCACCCCAGTTTTATGTATTTTATATACAAGTGCTTTACTGAATATATGATTTGCAAGTATGTTTTCTCATTCGGTGGTCTGTCTTTTCAATTTCTTGTTAGTATCCTTTGAAGCGCAGTTTTTAATTTTGACAAAGACCAATTTATCTATTTTTTCTTTTGTTGTTTTGTGCTTTTGTCATATATAAGAAACTACTGCCACATGAAAAGTCGTGAATATTATCCTTATGTTTTCTTCTAAGAGTTTTACTGTTTTCTCTCTTACGTTTAGATCTTTTATCTCCTTTAGGTTAATTTTGTTTTATTAACTCAATATGAGATAGGGATCAACTTTATTCTTTTACATATAGATGCCCATTTGTTCCAACACCATTTGTTGACAAGATTATTCTTTCCTTCTTTGAATTATTCCAGCATTTTTGCCAAGAATCATTTGAACACACACACAGGGATTTAGCTCTGGATTCTCAATTCCATATCTCTATACAAGTACTAAACTATATGAGACAGTTTTGTTGTAGGTTTTGAAAAGGGAAATGGGGCGCCTAGGTGGCTCAGTGGGTTAAAGCCTCTGCCTTCGGCTCAGGTCATGATCTCAGGGTCCTGGGATCAAGGCCCGCATCGGGCTCCCTGCTCGGCGGGGAGCCTGCTTTCTCCTCTCTCTCTGCCTGCCTCTCTGCCTACTTGTAATCTCTCTCTCTCTGTGTCAAATAAATAAATAAAATAAAATAAAATAAAAAGAAAAGAAAAGGGAAATGGAGTTCTCCAACTTTATTCTTTTTTTTAAAGACTGTTGTTGCTATCTGAGTCCCTCAAGTTTCCATATAAATCTTGGTGTCAGCTTGTCACTTTCTGGGAAAAAAAGTTTGGATTCTGGAAGGAATAGCACTGCATGTGTAGACCAATTTAGGAAATACTGACATCTTAACAACCTTAAGTCTTTCAATTCAGGAATATGAGATGCTTTCTATTTATATTTGGATTTCCATTCATTTCTTTTTAATAGTTTGTGGTCTTCACAGTATAAATTTGTACTTGTATTGTTCTTCAGTCTTTTGATACTCTTATTAATGGAACTGTTTTCATAATTTTATTTTTGGATTGTTCAATTGCAAGTAGAAATGCAACTGATTTTTATATATTTATTTTGTCTCCTGCACCCTTCCTAAATTTATTTATAATAGTTCCTTAATGGATTTCTTAGGATTTGCATGGATTTCTTAGGAACAGCATGTCATCTACAATACAGATTTTTGTAATTTTCACCAGTTATAGTTGCTTTTGTTGCACAAAGCTGCTGTTTCAGAGCATTTAACTTTTAATATAAATTTTATCAACATATAACTTACTTTAAATTGGAAGAATGAAAAGATTAGGATTGTAATTCAAAAATGCAGCAAAATTTTATGGCTATCAAAAAGGAAAGTTTTGACCTTTCCATAAGAAGCCAAAAAATAATAATAAAATCTCATCTAGGAAAATGAATTGAAAAGAGTTTTGCTTTTTTTAAAAATGAAAATGACTTTCATTTTCCTTGACCATGCTAAATGCTACTTTTGATCATTTACATTTTTCTTTTGATCATTTATATTTTTCTTTTTGATCATTTATATTTTTTCTTTTCAACTATTAACAAAAGTTACATCGCTATGCCAAAAGTCATTAGTTCTGCTTATTCTTAAGAAGTAGTATACAGGGGACCCTGGGTAGCTCAGTCGTTAAGTGTCTGCCTTCGGCTCAGGTCATGCTCCTAGGGTTCTGGGATCGAGCCCGCGTTGGGCTTCCTGCTCCAAGGGAAGCCTGGATCTTTAGAAAAATTTCGATCAGTGGCTTACTGTAACAAAGGATATCTAAATCATTATCAGGGATCGTATATAACTGTTCTTTATTATTTCTGCTTATTTGTAGTTAACATAAGTATCAGGCAAAAAAAATTTTTTTTTTCAGTGCATGTACAGTGCTCATTTTTCCATCTTTAGGAAGCCTGAATTCCTGACCAAATTTTCTTCACATCAAGAGTACTCTGATTTCTTCCAAGTGAATTGTTTTCAATGTGAATTGAGGCTATCATCTTTAAAATAAAAAATGCATTAATCTTTTATCATGAACTATTTTGACCAGTTTCACATTACACAGAGTAAAAGAGAATGGACAGTATTTTGGGAATCCAGAAGAGAATCATGAAATAAATATAAGTAAACTCAGTTTGATTTTGGTATTTTGAAGTTTATCACCTTAATATGCAAAATAATATTTCAACTTTGTATTGAGCAGATTTTACAGTTAATTCTGCTCTTCATTCTGACCCTTCTATTCAGAACCAAAGACCTAAGCCATAAACTTTCCCTCCATCTACTACTCCTTCACTTCACTTCTCCCTCTACCACGCTTCCTTCGTTTCCCAGCTTCATCCCTTCCTGCTTTTAAATTTTATCAAAAAAAAAAAAAATATCTGTGTTGGTTTGTGTATTTGTAAAGTTTTTTACATAACATAAAATCTAATAGCTTAACCATTTTGAAGTGTACAGTTCAGGGGTATTAAATACATGCACCTTGCTATGCATCAGTCACCACTGGCCATCTCCATCACCTCTCACCTTGCAAAACGGAAGCTCTATGTCCTTTTAAACAATAACTCCCCGTTACCCACTGCTCCCAGCCCCTGGCAACCACCATTCCATTTCCTATCTATGAATTTAACTACTCTGCGTTCTGTATGATTTGGAATCAGGCAGTATCTGTCCTTTTTTTTTTTTTTAAGATTTTATTTATTTATTTGACAGAGAGAGACACAGTGAGAGAGGGAACACAAACAGGGGGACTGGGAGAGGGAGAAGCAGGCTTCCTGCAAAGCAAGGAGCCGGATGCAGATATGGGGCCACTTGGCCTGAGCTGAAGGCAGATGCTTAAGGACTGAGCTACCCAGCCGCCCCAGTATCTGTCCTTTTGTGTCTGGCTTATTTCACTGGGCACAATGTCCTCAAGGGTCGTCCATGTTGCAGCATGTGTCAGAATTTCTTCTTCTTCTTTTTTTTTTTTAAAGATTTTATTTATTTATTTCACAGAGGGAGAGAGATCACAAGGAGGCAGACAGGCAGGCAGAGAGAGAGGGGGGGAAGCCGGCTCCCCGCTGAGCAGGGAGCCCGATGCGGGCCTCGATCCCAGGACCCTGAGATCATGACCTGAGCCGAAAGCAGAGGCTTTAACCCACTGAGCCACCCAGGCGCCCAGAATTTCTTCTTTTTTAAGACTGAATAATATTCTGTGATATGTAAACACCACATTTTGTTTATCCACTTATCCATCAATGGACATTTGGGCTGCTTCTACTTCTTAGGTATTTGAAACAACGCTGCTGAACATGGGTGCACAAATGTCTCTTCAAGACCCTGATTACGATTCTTTTGGGGTAAATACCCAGTAGTGGTATGGCTGGGTCATATGGGAATTCTACATTTAATTTCTGAGGAATCACCAAACTGTTTTCCCAGCAGCAGCACCATTTCACACTCCAACCAACAGCTGCGTGGGGATTCCAATGTTCCCACAGCCTCACCAACACTTACTATATTTTGTGTTGTTTTTTATCATAGCCATCTTAAGAACTGTGAGTTCACCAACTGTGAGCTGATGGTTCTGAATTGCATTTCCCTAATGAGTAGTGTTGCTGAGCATATTTTCATGTGCTTACTGGCCATCTCTGTATCTTCTTTGGAGAAAAATGTTTATTAAAGTTCTTTGCCCATTTTAAAATCAGGTTGGTTTTTTGGTTTTATTGCTGTTTAGTTTCTGGAGTTCTTTATATATTCTGCATAACAACTCCTTGTCAGATATATGCAAATATTTTCTCCCAATCTGTGGATTGCCTTTTCATTCTGTTGTTGGCTGTGGGCCTTTGATGCACCAGTTTTATTTTTTTTTAAGATTTTTAATTTATTTATTTGTGAGAAAGAGAGAGACAGCACAAGCAGGGGGAGAAGCAGAGACAGAGGGGGAAGCAGGCTCCCCGCTGAGCAGGGAGCCTGATGCGGGGCTCAATCCCAGAACCCTGGGATCATGACCTGCGCTGAAGGCAGACGTTTAATCAGCTAAGCCAGCCACCCAGGTGCCCCAGTGCACCAGTTTTAAATTCTGATATAGTACAATTTATGTTTTCTTTTGTTGGCTGGGCTTTTAATATCATGTCCAAGAAATTATCATCAAATCCAACGTCATGAGACTTTTCCCGGGTTTTCTTCTTACATTTAAGTCTTTGATACATTTTGAGTTAACCTTGTATATAGTGTAAGATAAGAATCTACCTTTTTTCTTTTGCATCTGGATATACAATATTCCCACTACTATTTATTGAAAAGACTATCCTCTCCCCCAGTGAATTGCCTTGGCACTCCTACCAAAAATCATTTGACCATATATTCAAGGGTTTATTTGTGGGCTCTCAATTCTATTCCCATGGTCCATGTGTCTGTCTTATATCAGTACCACACCATTTTGACTACTGTAGTTTTGTAATAACTTTTAAAATCAAGAAGTGTGAGCTTTCCAACTTTGCTCTTTTTCAAAACTGTTTTGGCTATTTGGGGTCCCTCCCTTAAGATTCCATATGAATTTTACGATGGATTTCTCTATCTCTGCCAAAATTCAGTTGGGATTTTGATAGGGATCATACTGAATCTATAAACTGCTTTGGGTAGTGTCGACATCATAACAGCATTAAGACTTCCAACCTAGGAACTTTCCATACACTTGTGTCTTCTTTAATTTCTATCACCAACACTGTGTAGTATCTCATGTACAAGTCTTTCTCCTCCATGGTTAAGTTTATTTCTAAGTGTCTTATTTTTTTTGATGCTGTTGTAAATGGAACTTTTTTGCTTTGTGTATTTCAAAACTTTACAAGTATATCATTACTTACTTATATTTTCACAACTTTTTTTTTAACTATTCTTAGAATACACCCATGCATACTGAAAGTGTAACAGTAAGTACAAGGAGGACACACAGCATCTGTAGGATAGCTGTCCCCTCTGGAGAGGACAAGGGCGGAATGGGATGGCATAAAGAAGGGATTTAACTGTAACTACACATTTTTTTTCTTTCTTCATTAGAGACCTGTATAGAATATGTGTACATTTGCTGTACTTTCCTCATTTGAAATATCTTATAATTTAAATTTTTGTATTAAAATAATTCTGAAAATGTGGGGGTATCTGAAGCATTACTACAGGCATCTAACCTTGCCAGTACTACTTTTGGGATCATTAACCTAGACAGTCACCTCTAGGACAATTCAACTTTTTCTTGATGTGGCAGTGGGTGATCTAGAAAACCAAGAGTCACAGCTCTTCTCCTGAGACCCTAAAAGCAGAGGTTCCACACTATTAAAGACTTCATACCAATGAGCCTTTACTTAGTCTACACTATTCACCTTGCTCTTTTCAGTAAAACTGATGTCAAAGGAAGCTGAGTCCAACTATGCTTAGAAAAAAAGTACACACTACCAGGAGTACTTGCTTTTCGTTAGATTTGATACTTCTGAGAGTGGCAAAGCCAATAAATAGGAGTAGTAGTTATTCATAGTACGTATCAAGGTGGATATTTTCCAGGGAAATGTTAATGGAACAATTTTTTTTTAAACAGCCCTACTTTGCCCGTGAGCTAAAAAGTAAAACAAGAGGTAATTCTATAGGAAAAAGTCAAAGACATCACTTGAGCTGATGGTCTCTAGTTTTTCAAAAATGGAATCGGAAAGAAGCACAAAGAAATAGCAGCTCTAAGAAGTAGTCTGAGCAGTTTTCTTACTAAGGCAAGGCACTGCTTGGAAAAACACTGTACTGGAGGATCAGATGAACAGTAACACTTCAGGGTGACTCAGTACAGAACTAAAAATTATGCTAAGTTCACATGCTTGTAAAGTTAACCTTCCCCAAGGAAAATGCTATACTATAATATTTATACTCTTTACTTCAGTGTATATAATTTGCTACTCAACCTGATGTACACTTAAGTCTCTATTTATAAAGCTACTTTTTAAAATGATCATATAGAAAGGAGAAATGTAAAGAATCACATAAGTCCATTCCAAAACACACCATAAAAAACAACTGTTTAACTCCACCACAGTTTTCATTTTAAGAGAACTGACTGAAATACCTTTTAGGAACAAATGCTTTAGCAATTTTGGCATATAGAATGAATCACAAAATTTAAAGACAACCAAGGAGACTACCCTTAATTCATGAATTAATCTCATTTACCACATAAGAAGGTCAGCTTCTCCACTCTAACAGCCTAGCACTTACCTAGCACACAGTAGGTATGTAATAAGGATATGCTGCATTAAAGAATTCTCCTTAACTCTTAACTTGGGGTATCTTTTATCAGGAAACTGCCACCAGGGGGTGCCTGGCTGGCTCGAGTTGGTAGAGCACTGGACTCTGCACCTGGGGGTGGGGAGTTTGAGCCCACGGTGTTGGGGTTAGAGTTCACGTAAAAACAAACAAAACTACTACCATGTACCTCAGCCTCACTAGGTTTTATTTCTATGAAATTATATTAATTTTCATATCCTGTTCAAACCTTTTGATTTTTCCACACAACAAAATGACATTTCATTACAACTTAGCCACAAGAAGAGAAATGTAGATCAATAAAATATTCATTGTCCTAACTACATAGCAGCTTCTGTGGGTTCATGCTGAAAGCAAAAAAGGATGCAAGTTAACCTTTCATGGCATTCTTCTGGCAATCTCAAATCACAGTATTTAAACATATCATTCATACTACCAGTATAAACACTAAATCTTAATGTAACATTGCTCAGTATAGACCAGAATTAAACTAAAGCAGTTCTATCATGGATACTATCCAAGGGGTTTAAGTTCAAGTTTTAAGTTCCTTTGAAACAAAAGGAATGTCACCACAAAGTAAATTTAGCCTCAAGAATGTCTCACACAACATGAAGTCTCAAGAAATGTTACACAGGCTTCAGATTACTTGTTTTAAAAGAATGATTACCTACCACAGCTATCATATGTTTGGAATTATACTTAAAGATGCTCCTCTCTGTGACAAAAACAGAAGTATTCTCAATAACAAAAGGAAAATGAATCAGGTGTCAGGAAGTGGGTTTAGAATGTGGCTAAATCTCAGAATTTATTTCCTAATTAACGTGAGACAACAAAAATTACCATTTACATTCAGCTTCGTAAAGAAGATGAGACAAATACATAGCTATGTTACAGACTCAAAAGATGTTAGCCACTAAATAGGTTAAAAACTGCTTTAAATATTCACAGATAATTTCAAGATTGCCAAAAAAAAAGGTAAAGAAATGAAACTCACAGAGAATGCTGGCCCACTGTTTGATGCTATGACAGTATGAACTTCATCATGCAATTTTATTGAGAGCTCCCAGTTAGCCACTTGTGGTTTAATAATAGGCACTCTGAAGTAGAAAAAAAAAGAAAAAGAGTTAATAATTTTATAGTATTCTCCTAGTAAGCTGATTTTCCTTTGACATTTGACAGGGTAAAACAGTCAAAGACCATACTTCAGAACATTATTTTAAAAGATTCTATCCTTGGGAAAAACCTTTCAGATTTAATTAGAGCAACTGAAAACAAACAAAAAACACACAGACATTCTGAGGACAACAGTGATCACTGTGGGATAGATTCCATCTACTCAAAGTACCATCATCTCTTCTTCGAATTTGAGTTGCTTAATTGTGACAGTCTTTGAAAAATTAACTTTATACACTATTAATTTCCTTTCAATATTTGGTTACTGTTCCAGACGGTTTTAAAAATTTACAATGTCAATCTCTTATTTTTCTGGGTTTATTGAGTTATACTTGTTGTCAAAAATCTGCATACAATTAACATACAATTTAGTGAGTTTGGACATAGTTATTCACTGTGTTTCCATCACCATAATTAAAGTAATAAACATTACCATCACCTCCAAAAGTTTTCTTGTAGCCTTTCAATTTTTTTTGGTTTTTTGCTTGTTTGGGTAAGAATACAACATCAGTGAAGTTGGTCTTAACACACAGGTCTTTCCTGCCAATGACCCACATTATGTGGTCCAGAAAAACTGGGTCGAATAGCCAGAGACAAAAACATTTTTAGAATATAAATATTTCTCACAATTTTTAAAGTAACAATGTTTAACAATTTTGAATTAACCAAATTTAAATACTGAGTGCTTTCATTATTTACAGTTGTAAAGTAATATTTCCAAAGCACTAAACAGGTAGTATCCAGACTCTGTCTCAAGTCATAGCTCTGAAAAAATGTTGCAGGTTATGTTTTAATACCCACTCTCCCAAAGTTCAAAATGATTCTCTGTGTAGTCTACTAAAAAAAAAAAATTCAGTCACAAAAACTATGATTATAATCAAATCATCTCTAGACACAACGTCTAATGGAGGAGGATGGATAATTTAGGTGAACATTTGTATTCGGCCCACGGTTTATTTTCTGAAGAAGAAATGTTTTAAATACTCCAGAGGTGAAAATTAAAGAAAAGTTTAAAAATGCATCAATAAATCAATACTAATATACAAGGCAGAGACATGGAGGATTCTCTTTTGGCAATTTAAAGAGGACACTTTCAGAGGACAGGGCTTCACACAGGAGGGCTTGAAAGGACAACAGGGAAGCCTACGGGAGACAGAGGAGAGGAGAGAGAAAGGTTGCGGGGGGTGGGGGTGTGTAGAGTGCTCCCGTGTGCCAACCCCACCCCTACTTTGACACTCTTTTCCACCGGGCATCTGTTTGCCTGAGTGTGCCTCCCCCATTGGCCTGTGAGCTCCTAAAAGCCCAAGATCAGACCTTATTTTTGTATCCCCAGGTCCTGGGAGGTGGGGGAGAACGGGCTGGGGGGCGAGGGGGAGTAGGGAGGAATTTAGGAGCACCTGCTATGCGCCGAGCACTACCAGGGGAGGCCAGGTCACCCAAGGGACAGAGTGTGCTCCAAAAGTAGCATGGACCCCAACCTCCTGGCTTACTACCTGGACGTTCTTGGGTTATATAGACAACCTCACTAGCCTTCACTCTGTTAACCTTCAAATGGGGTTCACACCTGACATTTTCAGGGGTACTGTGATAACAGAAACAACCTGACAGCTAATATTCCTGGCCACACTGCTTTCTTAAATCTTTCCTATCAAAATAATTATAATCCTATCAAAATAAATAATCTTATAAAAATAATTTCCTTTCAAAATAACTCTCCTGCTCCAGGTTGTTCATGCTTTTCTACGTCACATTGGGTTAAATCTTAACCAACCTACCTACCAGTCAAGTTTCCTGTAACTAAGGCCCCACACTTTGTAGCCAGTTTTATTTCTGATTATTCTCTGACTTGCGTATCTGGTTGCGCCAGACCCTTAAAGTACTTCACAAATCAAAGCAAACTAAAACAAGCAAGGGTTAGTGGTCACAAACTCAGGATCTGAGGACTCACGGAAGTGGATAAAAAACCCAGCCCTGCCATTAATTAGTTCTGACCTTGAACCAACCGTTGGGTCTCAGTCTCCTTATGTATCAAACCAGACAGACAACAGCATCTGCATCATAGTCATGTGCTGGGGATTAAAAAGTGCATATAAGTGGTAACTTTCATTACTTTGATTAGTCCCAACCCTAGACCTACACTCACTGCCCCTCCTCCACTCCCAGAACTGAAAGCCCTTCAAGGAAACCTTGGATTCCTTCTGCTCCACAAACTAACAGATTTCTCAACGCTGCCATCTCACTCATAAACTGTCTCCTAATTTTAGGCACTGATCATAGTACAAACCTCAGTCACCTCCCTTCTGCTTAACCTATATTATATGCTTAGTGTTTTTCACAACTCAGTAGCCCGGAGGAGGTAACTCTTTCCGGTAAACCTGGAGACCCTTTCCAGTTATGCAATGTACCTCTGTTTCCACAGGAGCTGGGAAGTTAATCCCAACATCCTGTTGGAACCCAGACTGCATTTTCCCACAGAAAGCTATCCTACAGATGGTGGCGAGATAGAGTTGCCACTCTTCAGAACCTAACTACTATTTATTTTTCCATTGTTTTATTTTGGTCCACATCTGTTTCATATATGTTATAACCTACCCCAAGAGGGACCTTGTGCAGAGAGCAGAGGCTCTTTTAGGTGGAAATCCTGAGGTTTCATCTCAGCCCATTCTCTTACTAACAGTGTAGCAGGGACTCCTTCAGTCCTTTGGAACCAGAATTCCTACGCCTGTGAAATACAGCTGGTGCGGCGCTGGGGAGGTGACGGGAAAGCTAGTAGTCCTTTGGAGCACACAGCTCCTACAGTGGCACTTTTTCCGTATCTTTTTAGGTGACGTGTTAGAAGTATGTGGGAAAGAGGCCTGCTTCCCTGTGGAAGCAGGCCCATGAAATACGAGAAAAAAATGGTCACTTTGTATTCTTGTGAGCTCACTCTTCCACAAACACAATGCGGTAAGACCCCTTCTGGCTTTACCTGTTTGAAAGTTGTTTTGTTTTAAAAGAAAATGAACAGGTTTGGGTGTGTAGGCCCAGTATAAAGCTCCGTAAGCTCCGTGGCAGCGATAAACAACAATAAACTATAAATAAAGCTAGTAACACACACCAACCTGAAAGTCCATGTGCTCTACTTCCGCAAAACCAGGGCAACTATAGTAATGACAATTACTCTGAAACACTGGTATCAATCCCACCAACACAAACATGCTTACCATGGTACCAGTTACATTTTACAGTGATACCTTAAATTTTAGAAAAGAGTTAATTTATCCATTAAATCCAAAATAGTCTCCAAGATTTTTATAAACAACTCTCTGGAGACAGAGAGAAGAGGTCCTGGAGTTTCACACAACTTACTAGAGTAACGGTACACAAAAGACAGCTTCTTTACTGAACTACACGCCAAAAGAGGCTGCCCTCCGATCACAAATTTTATCTGCACAGCTTATGAGTTACTTGAAAAGCTGATATCATTTAAGTTATGACTTCAAAAAACAAACAAAACCCTCGAAATCCAGGAAAAGGGAATTCACATAAATAGCTACTCACAAAGCAAATCAAATAATAGCCCTTACCCAGACCTGTCCACTTCGATTATCATCGGCCAACCAGAATGAGTCTGTTCAATAAAACTACATTTTGTGTGTGTGTTTTATAGTAAAAACAGTCAGTGGATTATCACAAATGTTACTTACTGCTATAACATTTAACTTACTAGAATATTTTACTCAAAAAAGTGTAAATAATACTAACCCAAATACATTGCTATTACACGTCATGTTTTAGGGCAGATTTTATGTAAACATCACTCACAGCATCTTTAGTTATCAAGGATCATAAGCATCTCGAAACCATATTATGAGACACTCAGAAAAGCTGGTTTTCAATTGTGCCATTACCTATTTAAGAGTGAAATACTGAGTTGAAACAATGTTAGTGGTCAAAGAATCATTAAGCAATCCTTGATCATAACTTTAACAGTGGGTGGTCTGTAAAATGATCAAGAATAATACGCTGCATTCCATAGCCACAGAGGTCAGCTTCTGCATACAAATCTTTGCAGGAAGAAAAAGGCCTTCAGAAAAGTGGGCCATTCATCTGCACCAAGTTCAGAGAATTTCCAGCACGGTGAAAAGATATGTTATGCAAGCACATAGACGTATTCAGTGGGGGTGGATGGAACCAGCTACATGGCGACTACAAAGGAGCCCTCCCATGGTTCATGAATAAGTCGAGGAAATGATCAGAAAAAAAAAGAGAGAGATGTTTAGACAGATGGCCCACTTAAAATGCCTGAGACAGGGCATAAGCAATTTTAATGAAACTTTAGATCCAGCATATGAATTGTTTCTTATTTCCTCCAGGAAAAAAAAAAAAAAACCAAAAAAACCCAAAGACAAAAATTCAGCAATTTGCTGAAAAATCTCACATTTAGCAATTGGGATGGAAGAAGAATTTACAAATACAAGTTTTATTAGTTCAATAAATTCATATAAAATTCTTCACAGAGCCATCAGCTATCAAAATGAATATAAAAAGCATGGAATGAACAGATTAAAGGAATTTTAAACAGAACTCTACTGCCAAAGCAAACAAAAATCTAAGCCTTATTATGTGAGAACTTACAACATTCCAACATTAAAGTTCATCACTGCAGAAGAAAGATAAAAGCAGCATTTTCAGAGAACCTCTTCAAAGCTGGAAATTGTCATAGTAGAGAAACAGAATCCTGCCTATGTGCAATTTAAAATGTGTACATTCAAATAAAGGAGGCTGTGTAGAAGAGTTCATATCACAAAATACTGCCTAAAAAGGGCTACGGAACACCCCTAAATTTGATATCATTAGCATTACAAATAATAACACAAATGACACCTGAATCAGGAAATGAATACTAATATTACTTGTAATCTTAGAGATTTTAATATTATGCAAACCCTATTTCTTCTGCCACCAATAAAGGCTTCAGGATCTCAATTTAAATGCTGGGCATGAATAGTCACGAAAGGTGGTAGAGTTTAACCACCACCCCTTGCAAGCCCTGGGATTGGACTGACCACAGACCCCAAACACCATGTGACCTTCCAAGGTACTGAGGCTCCTTGTGTATCTTTCCTGATCAGTGAGACCAAGATAGTAAGAACACTTTATCCACATTTCATTAAAGAAGATAAAAAGTGTAACATGCTCAGATTAGTGCATGGCACAGAATGCTAAGAGTTATTGCCATCGATCATTATAATTTGATACAATATCTGAATTCCTCTTCTATTATTCCAACAACCTGTTATTTTTTTAAAATATATTAATATACAATTTATATACAGCGAAATTCAAAATTTTAGGTTCCATCATTATCCTTCCAGGAAATCTGCCCCTTTTTCCCAGTAGTCCCACTGTAGATTAGACTAAAGCTTCACGCAAACAGACACTGAAAATAGGCGCTCTTCTGTGTGGCTTTTCTTTGCCCCATGGAATATTTTTGAGGTTCACACATGTTGAACAGTTCATTCTTTTTTTACTGTTGAGTAGTACTCTGTTGTACAAGCATACCAAAATTAGTTCATCCTTCTGCTGATGCACACTTGGGTTGTTTCCAGTTTGGGGTTCTTTGGAACAAAGCTGTTATAAACATTCTTTGTATGAGCCCTTTTTGAAGACAGATGTTTTGATTTCTTGTGGGTAAAAACTCTAGGAGTGGAAATACGAGGGTAAACAGATGTTTAATTTTATAAAAACTGCCACCCTGTTTTACAAGGTATTAAAACATAACTATACCGCCCCCAGCAATGGAGCTTGCCCCATAATCTTGCCACCGTTCCATGCTGGGTTTCTACTTCTAGCCAGACTAGTGGCTGAGAATATAGCTCATTACAGTTTAATGTGCATTTCCCTTATGAAAAAATAACACTGGGCACCTCAATATTAGTCTCATTGGTCACTTGTATTCAAAAATTTGCCCATTTTTTTATTAAGATATTGGTCTGATTTGTGGGAGCTCTTTTTAGAAAGCTTCTGTCAGATTTATGTGTTGTAAATATTTTCTCCTCTATGGTTTATAAATGTTCTTAAAAATGTCTTATCTTCAGCATTTTTTGTTTTTGTTTTTAATTAATGGACTTAATTTTTTTTTTTACACAGTTTTAGGTTTTCTGAAAAGTTGAGCAGGAAGTAGAGTTCCAATATATACCCTCCCTCACCCCACCCTGGATACAGCGTCCCTATTATTAACATTCTGCATGGCTATGGTACATTTCTTAAAACTGATGCACCAAAGTTGATCCATTAGTATTAACTGAAGTTCCCAGTTTACACTAGGATTCACTCTCTGGGCTATACATTCTACAGGTCTGAACAAATGTATAATGACATGTCTCCACCATTAAGATCTCATACAGAATAGTCTCACCTTACAAAATTCCCTGTGCTTTACCTATTTAACTCTTCCTCCATCCACCCTCCCCACCCCCACCCCCGTATCACTGGCAGCCACCGATCTTTACTGACTCCAACATCTTGCCTTTTCCAGAATACTGTATAGCCAGAATGTAACCTTTCCAGGTTGGCTTCTCTCACGTAGCATTATGCATTTAAGGTTTCTCCAGGTCTTTCTGTGGCTTGATCGCTAATAGCTTTTCATTGCTGAATAAAATTCCATTGCCTGGATGTACCACAGTTTACTAATCCATTCACTTAACTGAAGGAGACGTCTTGGTTACTTCTCAGTCTTGGCAATGATGAATGAAGCTGCTATGAACATTCATATGCAGTTTTTAAGTGCAGAAACATTTTCAATTCATTTGGCTAAATACCAAGGAGTACAACTACCAGATCATATGGTAAAAGGATGTTTAGTTTTGTAAAAAAACAAAACAAAACAAAAAAACCCCTGCTAAACTGTATTCCAAAATGGCTGTACCATTTGCTTTCCCATTAGCAATGAATGAGAATTCCCACTGTTCCACAATCTCACAAGCATTTGGTATCATCAGTGTTTAGGATTTTAGTCTTTCTAACAAACATATTATCTCTGCTGTTTAATGGAAATTTTTAATAGTTACAAAAACATATGAATCTTCCCTTTTATGTTCAGTGCTTTTATGTCCTTGCTAAGAAGTGTTTTGACTATAGCAAGGCCCAGAAAAAATATTCATATTTTCCTTTAGAGGTTTTATATGTAGACCTGTGATTCATCTTTTTCTTGTGTGATAGGAAAGAGGAAGAGGTAGGTTCATCTAGTTGTTTCAAGAAAATCTGTAGACCAAGTTCTGCAGCTTTGTCCATCAGTAAGACAATATTAGCTATTCTAGATCCCTTTCATTTCCATACAAATTTCAAAATCAACAGGCAGGGGCATCCTGGGTGGCTCAGTGGGTTAAGCCTCTGCCTTCGGCTCAGGTCATGATCTCAAGGTCCTGGGATCGAGCATCGCATCAGGCTCTCTGCTCAGCAGGGAGCGTGCATCCCCCCTCTCTCCGTCTGCCTCTCTGCCTACTTGTGATATCTCTCTCTGTCAAATAAATAAATAAAATCTTTAAAAAAAAAAACCAACAGGCAATTTCTTCTCCATCCTCCCCAAAGCAACCCTAACGGGATTACGTCTGGGCTCGCACTGAATCTCTTCCTTCATGGAGGGAGGGCTGACGCCTTGACAGTATTTTTTATCCTATCTATGAAAATAATAGCTCTCCTGTTTCACATTTTGAATTTGTCTCGGCAAAGTGTGGCAGTGTTGAATCTCTTTTGTTATAATTATACCTATTTCTGTTTTAGTTTTATTAGTAGTGTATCATAGATTCCTTAGAGTTTTCTTAGGTAACCTATTAGGTTGTCCGGGAAACCTTCGTTTTCCCAATCCTTATGCTTCATATTTTTCTAAGCCTTAGTACTCTGACAAATGACAGTCCAGAATTTAATTTGTTAAAGTATTTGCCTAAGTTGCTCATGCTGTATTAAATAAAACTGTTAGTAGTCATTTTCTCAGTGTTGCTAGTTTATCAGAACACAATTTATATATCGGAACACAATTTATATATACATACAATCAAATATATTTATATATTTGACTTATCCTGCAACTCTGCTAAATTTATTCAAGTAATTATTTCACAGTTTCCTTAAGTGAAGAGGAATGACTTTACTTCTCCATTTCTGATCTCCATGACTTTATTTCCTATCATACTAACCAGGATCTCTAGTATGATGTTGAATAAAAGTGAAAATTACAACTCTGTCCTGTTTCCACTCTAAAGGAAATAACGCAGTATTTTTCAGGTATTTTCCCCCCATTTTCTGTCTTCTCTTTCTTCGGTATCTCCAAATATATACTAGTTAGGCTTCCTAATCCTATCAACTTAGGTCACTGAGACTTGCAAAATCAAATCTTTATCTCTTTAGACTGTACAGTCTCTATTCTTCTCAGTTTACCAACTCTTCCTTCTGCCAGCGCCAATACACTTTCCAGCCTCGCCTATAAGTTTTCCACTGCAAAGATAGTACCATTTTAGATCTAGAATTTCTAGTTGGTAATTTGTTAGTTTCCAGATCTATGCTTATATGCCCTATCAACTCCCTCATTTTGATCTTTAATATTTGACAGTAATTTTAATAACTGTGTTAAAGTCCTATCCATGATCCACATATTAGTATAGTCTCACGGTTAGTTTCTATTGACTGCTTCTTCACTTGACCATGGGTCAACTTTAATTCTTGAACTGTATGTTAAGAGAATTGTTTTTAGTATTCCAGATTGTGGAAATATTGTAGAGACTGTATTTTTTCTGTTATCTTCTGAAAAGTACAGATTTTCACTACAGTAGGCAGTTAAATTACTGGCTGACTACTCTGAGTCACGAACACTCAGCTTTGTGCTGTGCTAGGATGTCTATTTGGTTTTGCTCTTAGGGAATTAAAAGTCCAAATCCAATACCAATAGGAAAATAAGTTCTTGGATATAAAATACAGTAAGTTTTTAAAATGTTAAGCAGCTTTACTGACATAAAATTCACACACCATAAATGTAACCCTTCTAAACTTCCTAATTCAACAGTGCTTAGTGTATCCAGAGTTGTGTACCTATCACCCCAGGCAATTTTAAAACATTTTCACAACCCAAAAAGGAAAATTTGGACCCTTTGGCAGTCACTCCACGTTCCCCTCCCCCAAACTCCACAGCCCTACACCACTACTAATGCATGAATGTGATCGACTATTTCTATAGCTTCGCTTATTCTAGCTCTTTCATATTCTAGCTCTTTCATATTCTAGATATTTCATATAAGTGGATTCAAAGAATTTGTGGTCTGCTATGATGCCTTCATTTAGCACAGCATTTTCAAATTTCATCTATGCTGTAGGAAGTGTCAATAAGTTATTTTTTATCACTGAATGATATTCCATACTATAAATACACCCCATTCTATTTGATATTATATATCCATCATTTCATTAACATTAGGGTTGTTTCTGTTCACTCATGATGAAAAATGTCAGTATGAACATTTATATACAACATTTGCGCGGACATGAGATTTCATCTCCCGTGGGTATAACCCTGGAAAGAGAAGAGCTGAGTCATGTGGTCATGTCATACACTTTGAGAAACTGCTGAATTATTTCCAGGTTTGCACCATTTTACTCAAATTCCTACCAGGAATGTACGACGGTTCCAATTTCTCCACATCTTCACCAACACTTAGATATTGTCCATTTTTCTTATTACAGCTACCCTTGTGGGCATAAAGCAGTAGCTCACTGTGGTTTGGCTTCACGTTTTCCTGAGGACTAGTAACGCTGAGCCTGTTTTCATGGGCTTGTTGGTAATTTGTGTATCATCTTTGGAAAAATTTTAATTCATGTCTTTTGCCCTTTTATAAATTGAGCTGTCTTTTTATTACTGAGCTGTAAGAGTTCTTTACATATTCTAGACAACAGTCTCCTAACAACAAATACATGATTTGCAAGTATTTTCTCCTATTCTGTTAGTCTTTTCATTTTCTTAATGGTGCCCTTTAAAGCACGTAAGTTTTTTTCCTTTTGTTTCTTGTGCCTTTGACATCTTACATAAGAAATCATCACCTAACCAGAAGTTAACAAAGCTCTTACTTTTACAACTGTGAGTTTTTTTTCTTTTTAAGTTCATTTTTGTGTGGTAGAGGGAGGGGACAAACTTCGATCTTTTGCATGAAGATACCCAGTTGCTCCAACAGCATTCAAAATTATATGTAAATACTCTAAATTGTCTTCATACAGTTGTTGAGATCAACTGATCATAGTCTATGTTTGGACCTTCCATTCTATTCCATTGATAAAACACATCTATTCTTATGCCAGTACAACACTGTATTGATCACTGTAGCTTTGTAACAAATTTCATAATCAGGAAGAAGTTCCCCGGTTTTGTTCTTTTCCAAGACTATTTTGGCTATGCTGAGTCCCCTGCACTCTCATACAAATTCTGTAATCAGATGACCATTTCTGCACAACATACAGCTGAGACTGTGAAACAGACTGCATAGAATCTGTACATCATTGATGAGTACTACCATCTTAGGTCTTCCAATCCCTGAATGTGGGGAGTTTATTCATTTTAGTTGTCTTTAATTTATACCAAAAATTGTTCTGTAGTTTTCGGCACACAAGTCTTGTAGTTCTATTTTAAAAATCTGTGCTTAAGTATTATATTTTTTTCAATGTTGTCGTAAATAAAATTGTATTGTCAACTGCCTTTTCAGTTTGTACACTGGTACCATATAAAAACAAAACTGGTATCTACATATCATTTTTGTATCCTGCAATCTTGCAAAAGTCGTTCATTCTAACAGACTTTTGTGAATTCCTGAGGTTCTCTTCTATCGACCACTTAAGAGTCGCACTGTAAGAAGCAACCACCTCTCCTCTTCCTCTCCGCCATCTGCTCGTCAGCTGCAAAGCAGCAAGCATGCGTGACTGCATCTCCGTCCATGTTGGCCAGGCTGGTGTCCAGATGGGCAACACCTGCTGGGAGCTCTATTGCCAAGAACACAGCATTCAGCCCAATGGCAAGATGCCAAGCAACAAGACCACTGGGGCAGGAGTTGACTCCTTCAGCACCTTCTTCAGTAAGAAGGGTGCTAGCAAGCATGCACCCGGAGCAGTTTTTGTAGATCTGGAAACCATGGTCATTGATGAAGTGGCACCCACCTCCAGCTCTTCCACCCTGAGCTGCTCATCACAGGCAAGGAAGATGCTGCCACAAACTATGCCAGAGGGCACTACACCATTGGCAAGGAGATCACTGACCTTGTCTTGGACCAAATTCAGAAACTGGTCAGCTACTGCATAGGTCTTCAAGGCTTCCTGCCTTTCCACAGCTTTGGAGGGGGAAGTGGTTCCGGTTCACCTCCCTTCTGATGGAAGATCTCTGTTTCAATTATGGCAAGAAGTCCAAGCTGGAGTTCTCCATTTACCCAGCCATGCCACCCCCCAGCCTCCGCTGGTTTCCACAGCTGTAGCTGAGCCCTACAACACCATCCTCACTACCCATACCACCCCTGAGCACTCTGATTATACCTTCATGGTAGACAACGGAGCCTATCTATGACATGTCATAGAAACCTCAATATTGAATGTCCAACCTACCCTCACCTAAGTATGTTTATAGGTCAAATTGTGTCCTCCATCACTGCATCCCTCAAAGTTGATGGAGCCCTGAATGTTGACTGGACAGAATTCCAAAGCAGCCAAGTGCCCCATCCCCGTTTCCAATTCCCTCTAGTCACATATGCCCCTGTCATCTTTGCTGAGAAAGCCTAACACAAACACCTTTCTGTGTCAGAGATCACCCATATATACTTTGAGCCAGCCAACCAGAGAGCAAAACGTGGCCCTCGTCATGGTAAAGACATGGCTTACTGCCTATTGTACTGTGGTGACATGGTTCTCAAAGATGTCAATGCTGCCCTTGCCACCATCAAAACCAAGCACAATATCCGGTGTATGGACCCCACTGGCTTCAAAGTGGGCATTAATCACCAGCTTCCCACTGTGGTACCTGGTGGAGACCTGCCCAAAGTATGGCAAGCTGTGTGCATGTTGAACACCACCACGACCATTGCTGAGGCCTGGGCTCACCTGAACCACAAATCTGACCTGATATATACCAAGCATGCCTTTGTTCACTGGTATGTGGGTGAGGGCATGGAGAAAGGAGAGTTTTCGGAGGCCCATGAGGCCATGGCTGCCCTTGAGAAGGGTTATGAGAAGGACAGTGTGGATTCTATTGAAGGAGAGAGTGAAGGAGGAGGAGAGGAATACTAAAGTTAAAAATGTCACAAAGCTGCTGCTTTAACAAGGTCTATTTTGAACACCGAGAAGTTGCGCTCTGATCAGTTAATATGTATGTAGCCGTGTCTATTTTCATATACAATTACTGACCTATGCTTTAAAACAAAATGCTTTGTTCCAGACCCAAGCTGTCCATTTCTCTGATGGGTTAAAATAAGCTAGTCCCTGCCTTAATTGGGGTGGGGAAGAAAAAAAAGATCTTTTTGTAAATTCCTTAAGACTGCCTACATACAAGATCATGTCATTTGGAAATACAGTTTTGCTTCTTCCCCATCTTAAAACTTTTTATTTTTCTGGCCAAACTGGCCTAGGAACTCCAACACAATGCTGAAAAAAAATTAATAAACACCCTTGTCTTATTCCTGATCTTTGGGAGAAAACATTCAGTAATATACCACTAAATATAATGCTAGCTGTAGGTTTTTTTTCAGAAATGGCCTTTATCAGGATGAAGAAGTTCCCTTCTATTCCTAATCAGTTGAGTGGTTTTTATCAAGAAAGGCTGATGGATTTTGTCAATTTTTTTTCTGCATTTGAGGTAATCCTGTGATTTCTGTCCTTTATTAATATGGTTTATTACATTGATTGATTTTTGGATGTTAAATCAACTATGTATTCCTAAGACAAATCTCACCTGGTTACAGTGTATAATCATTTTATATATTCCTGGGTTCCATTTGTTTGTATTTTGTGGAGGACTGTTGCATTAATATTTATGAGGGATTTTGGTCTCTAGTTTCCTTTTCTCATAACATCTTTATTTGATTTTAGTGTGGTAATATTGGTTTCATAGAATGAGTTGCAAATTTTTCCCTTTTCTATTTTTGGGAGAGTTTGTAAGGAATTGGCATTAATTCCCTTCTAAATACCTCACTGAATTCACTAGTGAAGTCTTCTAATCCCAGGCTCTTCTTCCTGGGAAGTTTTGTGATGACTGATTCAGTCTCTTTCCGGTCTATGCAGATTTTCTGTTTCCTCTTGATTCCATGCCCATAGCTTCTATCTTTCCAGAAATTTCTCCATTTTGTAAGTTCTCTTATTTGTTGGCATACAACTGTTCAAGTTATTTGCTTACAATCTTTTTAATTTCTATAAGGTCCATATGCATATCTCCTCTTTGATTACCAATTTTAACAACTGGAGTCATTTTCTCTTGGGCAGTCTACCTAAAGGTTTGCCATTTCTGTTGATCTGCCCAAGAATCAAATTTTGCTTTTACTAATTTCCTTTATTCCTTTTCTAGTCTCTATTTCCATGCGAATTTTGAGTATTTCCTTCCCTCCGCTTGCTTTGGGTTTAGTCTGCTTTTTTCCTATCTTCCTACAATGGAAGATGAGGTGATTGATATTTTTCTTTTTCTTTTTTTTTATTTTTTATTTATTCATTTGACACAGAGAGAGAGATCACAAGTAGGCAGAGAGGCAGGCAGAGAGAGAGGAGAGAGGAGGAAGCAGGCTCCCTGCTGAGCAGGGAGCCCGATGTGGGCCTCGATCCCAGGACCCTGGGATCATGACCTGAGCCGAAGGCAGCAGCTTTAACCCACTGAGCCACACAGGCGCCCTATTTTTCTTCTTTTTAAAAATATGTTTGTAGCTCTAAATTTCCTTCTAAACACCACTTTCAGTGTGTCCCAAAAGTTTTTGGATACTATGCTTTTGTTTTCATTCATTTCAAAATATTTTCTAATTTCTCTTGTAATTTCTCCGTTAACCCACTGATTATTTAGGTTAATTTCCACATATTTCTGAATTGTTGCTTATTCTGCTGCTATTGTGTGGACTGGCCTATAGATAATGTACTGGATCTAACTGGTTTATAGTGTTTTTCAAGTCTTCCACTTCCTTGTTCACCTTGTCCAATTGTTCTATACCCATTACTGAAAATGAGGTACAACAGTCTACAATTGTGTTACTTCATACATAAATTAGTTCACCACTTTCATAGCTTTCTGATGGACACTTATATCATTATAAATTCTCCCTCTGTCTCTAATAACAATTTTTGTCTTAAAATTATTTTGTTTGGGGGTGCGTGGGTGGCTCAGTTAGTTGCATGTCTGCCTTCGGCTCACATGATCCCAGGGTCCTGGGACTGAGCCCACACTGGGCTCCTGGCTCAGCAGGGGGCCTGCTTCTCCCTCTCCTCCCCCTGCTGTGGTCTGTCAAATGAATAACTAAAACCTCTTAAAAATTATTTTGTCTGGGGCACCTGGGTGGCTCAGTGGGTTAAAGCCGCTGCCTTCGGCTCAGGTCATGATTCCAGGGTCCTGGGATCCAGGCCCACATCGGGCTCTCTGCTCAGCAGGGAGCCTGCTTCCTCCTCTCTCCTCTCTCTCTGCCTGCCTCTCTGCCTACTTGTAATCTCTCTCTCTGTGTCAAATAAATAAATAAAATCTTAAAAAAAATTATTTTGTCTGGTATTAGCATTAACAAAATTAGTATTGCAAATATTTGTCTTATAACCCTATGCTCTTATTTTCAACCTGACTGTATCTTTGTATCTAAAGTATATCTATTATAGAAAGCATTCAGTTTGAACTTGTTTTTTTTTTTAAAGATTTTTATTTATTTATTTGACAGAAAGAGAGAGATTACAGGTAGGCAGAGAGGCAGGCAGAGAGAGAGGAGGAAGCAGACTCCCCACTGAGCAGAGAGCCCAATGCGGGCCTCGATCCCAGGACCCTGAGATCATGACCTGAGCTGAAGGCAGAGGCTTAACCCATTGAACCACCCAGGCGCCCTGGTCTTGTTTTTTATCTTTTTTAAAAACTTTTCTTTTTAAAGATTTTATTTATTTATTGGACAGATAGATCACAAGTAAGCAGAGAGGCAGGCAGAGAGAGGAGGAAGCAGGCTCCCGGCCGAGCAGGGAGCCCGATGCGGGCCTCGATCCCAGGACCCTGAGATCATGACCTGAGCCGAAGGCAGAGGCTTTAACCCACTGAGCCACCCAGGCGCCCAATCTTGTTTTTTATCTTGCCATTTGCAACGACATGGATGGTACTAGAGAGTATAATGCTAAGTGAAATAACTCAGAGAAAGACAAACACCATATGATTTTACTCATATGTGGAATTTAAGAAACAAAACAAATGAGCAAAGGGAAAAACAGAGACAAACCAAGAAAAAGACTCTTAACTATAGTTGGTTACAGGGCGGGGGTGGAGGAATGGGGGTTAAAGGGTACACTTAACATGATGAAAACTAAATGGATGGAAAAATTTTAAAATAATTATATCTATTGTAGAAAGCATATAGTTTGATCTTGTTTTTTTAATCCATTCTGCCAATATCTGCCCTTGATTGGCACGCTTAATCCACTTACATTTAATACACTCAAGAAGGATTTATCTCTCATTTTGATTTTTGCTCTATGTTTTTTTTTCTTTGATTCCTCCATTATTGTCTTCTTTTGTTTAGATATTTTTCTAGTGTACCATTTAAATTCCCTTGATTTTTCATTTACTACTTTTTTTAAAAAAAAGATTTATTTGACATTCAAAGAGCACAAGCAGGGGGAGCAGAAGAGGGAGAAGCAGGCTCCCCAACTGGCAGGGAGTCCAACGTGGGGCTCAATCCCAGGAACTGGGATGATGACCTGAGCTGAAGGCAGATGCTTAACCAACTAAGCCTACCCAAGTGCTCCTCATCTACTACTTTTAAAAGCTATTTTCTTAGTGGTTACTCTGGGGATTACAATTAGTACCTTATGTTTCAACGTTTACACGGTTTGGATTAACGCTAACTCAACTGCAAAATCATACAGGAAATTTGCTCCAATATATCTTGTTTCCTCTACCCTCATCTGTCTTGTTGTCATACAAATTTCATCTGTAATATTGTGCACCTATCAACTTAGAATTTTAACTACTGCATTATGCAGTTATCTTTTAAATCAGAAGAAAAAAGATGTACAAAGTAAAAATACATTTCCACGGTCTTTTGTGTTTACTGGTGTAGTAATTTTTGACTACTTTATTACTTCATGTGTATTTTAGTTTCTGTTTAGTGTCCTTTCATTTCACCCTGAAGAACTTCATTTCTTATTTCTTGTTGAGTAAGTCTGCTAGCAATGGATTCCTCTTGATCGTTGTTTACCTGGGAATGTCCCTTCATTTTTAAAGGATAGTTTTGCTGGATATAGAATGCTTTGGTGGCATTCTGTTTTTGTTTTTGTCTTCAGCACTTTATATATACCATCCTATTCTCTTTAGGACTCCATAGTTTCTGATGAGATGTTAACTCCTAATCTTACTGTGAATGCCCCTTTCACAGGATGAGTCATTTTTCTCTTGCTGATTTTAAGATTCTGTTTGGTTTTTGACAACTTGACAACGATGTGTGTAGATGGAGATCTTTTTGAGCTTCTCCTAGTTTATCAAGCTTCGTGAATGTACAGATTAATGTTTTTCATGAAATCTGGAATGTGTTTTGCTCTGATTTTTTTTAAAGTAAGCTCTACACCCAAAGTGGAGCTCAAACTCATGACCCTGAGATCAAGAGTCGCAAGCTCTACCTACTGAGCCAGCCAGGTATTTCCGGCTATGATTTCTTTAAATATTTTTTCCATCCCTTTATCTTTTTTCTCCAGTCCTTCTGGGACTCAGCATTAATGCTGGTACATGTGATGGTGTCCCATGGGTCTCTGAAGCTCCATTCACTTTTCTTTCTATTCTTCACACTAGATAATCTCAATTAACCTATTTTCAAAATTGCTGATGGTTCCTTTTGCCAGCTCAAACCTATTGCTGGGTCCTCTCTAGTGTACATTTTCTTGTAGGCACTATATTTTCATCTCTCAGATTTCTACCAATATTTTCTATTTAGTGACACATGGTTGTCATTCTGTTCTTTAATTCTTTACATCTGGTTTCCTTTAGTCCTCTGAATATATTTTTAACAGGTTATTTTAGGTTATTGCATAATAAAGCACAACATCTGGGTTCCCTCCTAGACAGTATCTATTGATTTTTTTTTTTAAGATTTTATTTATTTATTTCACAGAGGGAGAGAGATCACAAGGAGGCAGAGGCAGGCAGAGAGAGGGGGAAGCAGGCTCCCCGCCGAGCAGGGAGCCCGATGCGGGCCTCGATCCCAGGACCCTGAGATCATGACCTGAGCCGAAAGCAGAGGCTTTAACCCAGTGAGCCACCCAGGTGCCCTATTGATTTTTTAACCTGTAAAAGGAACATACTTCCATATTTCTTTGCGTGTCTTATGACATTTATTGAAAACTGGACACTGACATAATGCGGCTAACCTGAAAATGAGATTCCTCTCCCTCACCAGGACAAACTGCACTCTCCTCTAGCAGTCTTCAGAATCGAAACTGAATTGATAACTTTCTGTTTAATGTCTGCCTATCCTATTCCATTTTAAGCTTCCTAAAGGGCAGGAATTGTTATTACTGTAAGCCCAAGCAACTTATCATAAGGAGTGCTATTTGTTATTTTTGCAATAATCTATTAACTCTAAGCCTGAAGGCAGAAAGTTATTATCATTAAAATATATATTCAGGAATTTATTCTACCAAAAGAAAATGACCTTTGTGAGATGGAAGGTCAGGACACTGGTCATCTAGACCAATGTTACCTAGATTCAGGGCCATTCATTATACATGAGCACCCAAGGTATGAAATTAGTCTGACACACTGTGAGAGGTCAAAAATTCCAAAGAGTTCTAAATTGTTAAGTTTGGGGTTTTTTTGAAGTAAAATAAAAAGATAGTTTAAAAGAAAAAAATGGGCAGCTGAATTCAGAGTTTCTCCTATAGATTAATGTAAGAACTTTAGTGACTGTATAAGGGAATATTTGGATACTTAAAGAGTTACTATGCTAATTTTTTTTAATTAACAGTGGTTCCAAATAGCATGGATTACTAATCCCTGCTCTTTTCTTACACATTTCTTTGTATTTCTTAGAGTATTCCAAATTTCATAAAATTTACTCACAGAACAAATTTCACAGAAACTATTATTTCAAGTAAAGATAGAAAGTAGCTCTACAAAGAGAAACTCAAGTCTATTCAAAGAATCAAGATCTAAATATTCATTTTCATCTTTACTAACCTATCATTATTAGATTATTTCTTTTAAAGAAAAAATAGTTCAGGCAAATCTCATTTTATTGTGCTCTGCTTTATTACAGTTCACAGATACTGCATTTAAAGAAAAAAACAACAACAACAAATTGAAGGTTTGTCGCAACCCTGCTTCAAGCAAGTCTATCAACACCACTTTTCCATTTGCTCACTTTGTGTCTCTGTCACATTTTGGTAATTATCACGATATTTCAAACTTTTTCCTTATTAGATTTGTTACAGTGCTTTGTGGTCAGTGATTATACAGCGCACTAAAAGCTCATATGATGGTGAGCATTTATTTGGCAAAGTAATTTAAAGTATGGTGTGTAAACAGTTTCTTTAGACATGATGCTTTGCACACTTGATTACAGTATAGTACAAACGTAACTTTCATATGCACTGGGAAACCAAAAAATTTGACCAGCTTTACTGTGAGATTTTCTTTCTTGTGGTAGTCGAGAACCAAACTCACAGTATCTCTGAGGTGTGCCTGTACGCGAGTAAATGTATAAATAGTTGTTAATCAACATAATGCCCAAATCAATCTCCAAGAAGAAACTTTAAATCTCCTTCTAGTAGATTCCCTCATCCATCACCAAACAGATAAATCATTATAGTATATATATTTAAGCACACACACACAAATACAGAAAAGACCGTTATACTGAAAAATTAAGTCTTATCTTCAAAAGATATATTTTTCTGTTTGCACCAATTCCATTGCCCTTTTAAATGTTTTCTTCTCAGACAAATCTCTCTAAATCCCCTTTAAATCTTCTTTTGGAACAAGGCTAAACATAAATATATACAAATATTCCTCCATTACCTACAGAAAATTGCCTTACACAGATCGGCTAACTTGGATTTCTACTAATAATCTTTGAATTATGTAAATTAATCATTTGACATTTTATTATGAATGTAGTGATGGTGTTGATTTAGTTTCAATTCAAAAATCAAGGATTTTATTATCCTATAAAACATATCTAGAGTTCAAAGTATTTAAGGGGGGTTAAACAAAATGCAAACATTTAATGCAACATTAAGCATGTGAAATAAAACTTGATTGCCTAAAGAAAGCATGCTATGCTGTTACCCTGGTGACAGGTTAAAAAAGGGATTGTGAGCTGAATAGCTGTATGATATGAAATTAAAATGTTTCACGTTGAACAATCCAAAATGAATTGGGAAAGGTTAGAGTAGAGAAGAGAGAAATCAATTCTCCAATGGCAGTGGTGAATGGAAAAGAAGTATGAATAGGATTTGCCAGTGGGGTGCAACAGCTGCCAAATATCCTGCAGCCAAAGAATTACAATAATACTGATGAAGTGTGCAAGAGCTTTTGGAATCATTGCAGGGAACAGAGAAATTCTCCTACAATAATGAGGCCATTCTGTCTTCCGTTCAGCTGTTATAGTGGAATCAAAGAAAAAAATATTTTTTAATGTAGTATTTAGCAAAAAATGTAGAAATAAGACATCTTAGCCACTTAGTATTATGTGCTTAACCTCACACAGATTTCCAAATCATCTAGGATGTACTCACGTTAAGTAACTAAAAATAGTGTAACATAGATAGTAAAAGGTAAGCAAGCTTAAAGGCTAATGACTGAATGAACATTTTCTCCTTTTGCTACTTTCAAGGAGACTTACTTGCTCAAAGAAAGTAGGTTATTTCCAGAGGGATACTATGGCTATGCATGTCTGTGACCACACACCCAGAGTACTGCTGTTTTCATTATACGGTCATTTAGGAGAACTCCACTGTCACAATGAAGCAGCTTACCTGAGGGCATATATGAAAGAAGTATGCTATAAAGTTGTCTTTTATTGTCATAGATGGTGTAAGTGTGTTAACAATTTGATATGTCCTTTTAAATTCAGAGACATTTAAGTAAAGGAACCAACTGCAACTGTACAGCAATACTTGCTTCTCCTTGGCAACTATTTCCACATGGCTGCTTTATTCTGCTTCTTTCCCTAGCTATGTTTCAGTGTTTATGCTATTTTAAAACCTCAAACCTTAATCATCTAACTGAAACCTTAGTAATGGGTGAGTGAATTATAAATCTACAACCAGGAAAGGAAGGAAGAAAACAACAACAAACAAACAGATAATTGCATGCATCAGGTAAAAATCACTAAAAAATTGATTGTCTATTTTATCAGGAAGCCAGAGGAGGAAAGAAAATACAATACGAGTATGATTCAAGTGAATCTGACTTTCCATTAGGCTACTCTGGAGAACAGGGAAACCCAGGGCAGGCTCTACAGCCAGTCAACGGCCCTGATACGTTCTCCCAGGGGTGGTGAAACACTGACTCCACACGCCCACAGTGATCTCCCCAAAAGCGAACATGACATGTTTTAAAACCTTTCAGGCTAACGTCTTTTCGTTAGTGTTATCATTGGCCACAGTGAAGGAGTTCCGTGTCCTGAGTCTTTCTCCTCTGTTCAAATCTCAAGAGAGGTACTAGAAGCTTTAAGTAGAAACCAGAAAGTCAAAGGGTCTTGTTTGACCTCATGCAATTAACTTAGATCAGCACTGGGGAGGGAGGGGAAAAAGGTCAGGAATCATTCGATCCAACACTGCCATTTCTCAGAGGAGGAAAGTGGAGTCAAAAGTTGAAGCATCTGTACAGAGACCTGTACCACCTGTAAACTGGGTAGTGGTGCTGGGACCAAAATCCTGAGTCCTACCACCTCATTCAGTGCTGGTTCCACTCCACATGCCAAGCACCGACATTTCAGTGCCCGCTGAAGGAGCCAAAAGAACCAAAGATGATAGAAATTTCCTGGCCAAACTGACAGGAGAGAGGGACTGCCATAAATAAAATCAGCCAGACAGAATTCCTGGTACACATCTGCAGTGTTTATAAGACATTTGGGGTACACAATCTCACTCTGCGCAGCAGGGACCCACATACCTTAATTGAAATTAATTCTCCGGGTTTATCAATTTTATAAGAACAAGGTTTCCTATTCTATGCTCATGTTTTCCAAGCTACTAATGCTCTACAGTCTTTGAAAACCACTTTCTCAAAAACCATTCAATACAGAGAAATGTTGACAACACAACATGCCTTAAAAAAAAGTCATCCTTTCAAGCAGAATGGCCCATTTTCTGTAAAATCAAAATAAGAAATTATAAATATATATATTTTAAAAAGGCAAATCCTTTTAAGAGGTGGTGGAACTTAAAATCTCCAATTTTCTCTCTTCTCACTTGTTCTCGAACCCCCTTCAAATCCACCTTGAACCACCACTTTCCACATAACATTCTCGAATACTGCCCTCGTCAAGGTCCCCTGTGACCTCCACATTGTTAACTTCAACGGTCAACAGTCACTCTTCAACTATGCAGCATTTCAGTTGAACACTTCTGCCTCCTTGAACCCTTTCTGCACTTGGCTCTCTGAACTTCACCCCAGACTACTTTCCTGCCTATCTCCTCTGCTGTTCCTTCTCAGCCTCCCTCGCTGGATCTGCCTCACCTTCCCAACCTGTTATTGTGGAATGTCCCAGGGCTCAGGCCTAGGACCTTGAGGCCTAACCAGTTTCCCAACTTCCCCCCTTTCTCCCTTACAGTCATTTACAACACTGCAGCCACAATGCTCTTGTTACTACATACAGTACAAGTTCTTTGCTCAAGACTCTGCAATGCCTATTTCACTCACTGAAAACCCAAGTCCTTCCAACAGCCTACCCAAACCAACTCCAGCTCTACTACTGCATAGCTTACTAATTCCTCTCATTACACAGGCCTCCTCGCTATTTGTCAAACAAGCAGGACATACTTTGCCCTCAGGATCCTTTGGGGTTTTTTTGTTTGAGGTTTTTTTTTAAGGTTTTATTTTTAAGTAATCTCTACACCTAATGTGGGGCTTGAACGTAGAACCCCAAGATCAAGAGCTAAATACTCTACCATCTGAGCCAGCCAGGCACCCCAACCTCAGGGGCTTTGCATTTGCTTTCTCCTCTGATGGGAAGGTTCTTGTGCCAGATATTCATGTGACTAGCTCCCTTTCTCCACTAGATTTCTGACCTAAAGTTAATCTTCTCATCCTGCTAATATTTCTTGCTATCCACTTCCCTGTAATCCAAATTAAAACTCCAACTACCCCACTATCCACCTCCAGGATAATCTATAGCCCTTCCTTGTTTTATCGCCAAAATATTTATCATCATTATCATCATCATATCACACAGCTTACGGACCTGTTTTGTCTATCTACCATCTGCTTAAATGTAAGCTCAATGGGGGTAGGATTTTTTTTTTAATCATTTTGTCCCCTGCTAAATCATCTAAATTTTCTAACTCAACTCTTATCATGATCAATAGATGGTATTAAAAGAAATGTGGTTATATGTAATATCTGTATATGATTCTTTTATTCAAAATAGAATGGAAGAACACATCCTTAAAGCAAGAAAAAAATATTTACCAATTGCTAAAATATCTTGATACTGAAACACTCAATGCGTTTCAGTTAGTAAAAAATAAAACAAGCGTGCATCATGGCATTATCCCTGAAATAGAATCTTTGTCATTAGAAATTCTAAAGAAGAAAATTAGGCAAGGACAGCTAAAATTAAATGGGCATACTGAGTATTTTATATGTCATTTGACATTGACAAAAACTCTTTAAGAACTACTATTATATCCACATTACAGATGAGGAAATGAGTTCAAAACCAATTAAATAATTTATACTGGGCGCCTGGGTGGCTCAGTGGGTTAATGCCTCTGCTTTCGGCTCAGGTCATGATCTCAGGGTCCTGGGATCGAGGCCCGCATCGGGCTCCCTGCTCAGCGGGGAGCCTGCTTCCCCCTCTCTCTGTCTCTCTGCCTGCCTCTTTGCCTCCTTGTGATCTCTCTCCCTCTGTGAAATAAATAAAATCTTTAAAAAAAAAAAATAATTTATACTAAGATAATAGCTAGGGACTGGCAGAACCAGGGGAAATCCAAGTCCCTGGCATACAAGCCTTTGCTCTTAAACATCAAACTATACCGGAAGTTCTAGTAGAAAGGAAGGCGTAGAGTAACTGGAAAATGTGGTGGCCACTTTAGTTGATTACCCATCATCTACTTCACACCAGAAAGTTAGTTCAAGACAATAGTGATAATCCATCTCCCTCTGCAGTGACTGGCTTTGGAATGGGCAGGAGTTTTACCTCTGGTCAACAGGAATGGAGAAGTAGGTGGCTGTGGAATAACTGGGAAAGGCGTCCTTACTTAGAGACAGACCCAATCCTCAGAACCTTACCTAGATTTGCTCATGAAACTTCTACAGCTATCTTATCACAGCCTTATGAAAGAGCCATAGAGAGAAGAAAGCGAGGCTAAGAGAATGTGGCATCAGCGGATGAACATACTGAGATTTGTCTTTTCTCCTCCTCTGAGCTTCCTCTTCACTGTGAGGCGAGAACTGCTGTCAGTGTGAATAGGGGTTTGTTATCTGTACCCAGAAGCATCCCAAGTGATTCAGAAGGTTATGGGATTGCCCCTCTTGAAATCAAGTAAAAAAGGATTATAATGGATTTTTTAAGTTTAGGAAGAGGAATTGCAAAAGAAATGCAACTAGTAAAGTAATTAAACTCACGGTAACAGAAAGAATGGTGGTTGCCAAGGGCTTGGGGGAGAAGAAACAGAATTCACTCAATGAGGGTGGAATTTCAGTTCTGCAAGATGAAACCCTTCTAGAGCTCTGTTGCACAATACTGTGCATATAGTTAACATGCATGTACTGTGTACATAAAAATGGTTAAGATGGCAAATTCTGATGTGTATTTTTTTACTATTTAAAACAAATACAAATATCACTGGCTTCTCTTTACCAAATCAATAATCATTTCAAAAATGAGAAAAAGATCCCAACCATAATACAACATATAAACAACCTAAGAATAATGACACAAAGATAGTTATAAACTAAGAATAACAAGAAATCAACCCTTACAATAAAAAATTATAAAGCTTTAATGAAGGAAACAAAGAGACTTTGATAAATGTATTTTTTGAAAAACTTCAACGTTTGATGTCTATCCTACCCAAACTTACTATAACTTTAAGGCAATTCCAATATCAAAGTGGCTTCAAAGCTCAGAATGATCTAGCTAGAAGAATGATCAATAAATTTTAGAAGAAAATAATAAATTATTAATATAAGGAGAGAATAACAAATGAAAATAAAGAGAAAAATTTGGAAATTAGACTATAATATATTTTAAAAATTATGCATAGGATCAATGTAACATTTATAATCAATAAGGACAGGACAGACAAGTGAATAAATGGAACTAATTCTAACAAAACAAAGAAACAGAGATAAACCAAAAAACAGACTCTTAACTATAGAGAACAAGAGGGGAGGCTGGTGGGGGGATGGGTATGAAGAGTACACTTATCATGATGAGCAATGAGTAATGTATGGAATTGTTGAATCACTATACTGTATTTCTGAAACTAATATAACTATGTATGTTAAGTATACTGGAATTAAAATTTAAAACAATGGAACTTTGTTGTATTGGAACGATTCTACTGGTTAACTACATGAAAAAGTAAAATTAGATCCCAACTTCACACCACCCTACAAAATATATTTGAAATATGAAATGCTAGTATAATAAAAGAAAACTACAAAAGAATGGAAAAAGAGTACAAATAAGTACTTGATATAATCTTAGGTCTTTTAAAGGAAAAAGCAAAATAAAAAACCACAAAGAAAAAGAATGATCTAAGTAACATTAAAAACACGCCCTACTGGTGTCCCACTTGCCGGACTGTAATACAAGACATCTCATTTATTTCAACAAAAAGAATTAGACCCCAAATTCTACTTTCTTGTCATATTTACAGCTATCTGATATAAACAAAGGCATTTCCTGTTCTTGATGGTTTTTGCTTATCTATAAAGCATTTCCTTGGTTTTGTACTACAATACAGAATTCATTTTTTACTTCTTTATAACAAATTAGGTAAAAGAATTTGGGTACTGAAACGTAATTATATAGGATCGACTATTCTCACAAAAACTTTATAAAACAGTACAGAATATACACTATTCCCATTTTACTGGTGAACTTAAGCTCACAGTAAAATAACATACCTAAGGTCACATTACTAATAAATGGTACAGTTATGACCAAATACCACATTTCTAATTCTAAGTTCTGTTTTTTTCCACTAAACCGCAGAATATATTTATGTAACATATGTATACCTACTTAGATGGGGGTGGGGAGAGGTTTGTGCACACGCCCAAGTCACACAAGTGAAAGAAAGAAGGGAAGAGGAAGGAAAGGGAAGGGAGGGCAGCAGGGGAAAGAGAAGGGAGAGGAGAGGGAGGGGGGAGAGAGGGAGTGGGTGCGTAAGCAGACATTCACTGTTAATGACTGAATGTTTGTGTCCTCACTCCAAAAACTCCCATGTTGAAGTCTAACACACATTGTGATGGTACCTGGAGGCGGCGGCTTTGGAAGGTATTAGACCATGAGAACAGAGCACTCCTGAACAGGATTATGCCCTTGTAAGAGGAGGCCAGAGAGCTAGCTTGTCCTCTCTCCACCACGCGAGGATGTAAGAAGTAGTCTTTCGGCAATTTAGAAGAGAACCCTCACCGGAACCCAGACAGGGAAGCACCCTGATTTCAGACTTCCAGCCTCCAGGACGGGGACAGGTAAAGGTCTGTTATTTAAGCCACCCAGTCTACGGTAACTTATGAGCGGGCCTCAAACTGACTGAGACATTCATGTATATTTCTGTCTTGCTATCCTTGGACATATGAAGAGATACTACTTTGAGGAATCGGCTGGAATATTTTATAAACAAAAGGCTGCCAAATCACAATGAAGAAACCCATTTATAACCCACATGTAAGTCAATTCCAAATGAATTAAAGAGTTTGATGTTGCTGATTTTCCCAATAGTTCACATGTAAGTGTTTAGGAGTTTAAAGATTTATTTATTCATATTAGAGAGAGAGAGAAAGATACAGAGACCAAGAGCAGGGGAGGGGCGGGGAGAGAATCCTCAAGCAGACTCCGCTGAACACAGAGACTGACATGGGGCTTGATTCCAGGACTCTGGGATCATTTGGCCGCTCAACTGACCGAGCCACCCAGGTGCCCCCATAAGTGTTTGGGAATTTGATGAGCACGTTCTCTAGGAAATGGTGAAAAGTACTAAAAAAAGAAAGAAAATAAAGCAAACAACCAAAAAGAAGCCAAGAAAATTTGATGAATTTACTATATATCTGCAGTTAAAAAAAACAACAAAAAAAAAAACAACTTTTACGAAACCCATGGAATCAACATTTTCTTTGAAACACCTTAAAATAGCTTTAATATATAAAAACAGATAATACTCCCCACATCCACCTCAGTGTAGCTTAGCCTTGAGGACTGACGCCTTAACTGGAGTCAAGGCCTTACTCTGAGCCACACCCCCTGCCAACTTCATATAATAGACAAGGTAAGTGAATGTAAAACAGTCCTCTGCTAGGGAAGAGATCTGGTCACCAGACATTCTACCACCAGGAAAGTTGGCACAGCTCTCCCTGGAACTAAATAATCATGACAAATTAGGCAGCTTACCAGATAATAATCATGGAATCAGGAAATATAAGTGATAAAGCTTAAAAAATGCTGGAGGACTCCTTACTCAGCTACCGATCTAACTAAAGAAAGCAACAGGTGCAGAAGTCACAGTGTGAACGGCGGAAGTACAGAAGTTCAGAGAAGCCCTGTGGTGTTCTCACTAGCACCTGAGAAGCTTGCAATGGCAGAGATGGACATGAAAGGGCTTCGCTCAGAAAAGTGAATCCTGACCTGCGAATAGCATTTGGACCTAAGGAAAATAGGCATCTTGAGCAAAACTAAATGAAAGATTACTGAAAGGGACTAAATTGTTTCCTTGACTATTTTTTCCTCTCATCATTATCTGTTAGTGCAACAAATTATTAAACCAAACCACAATGCCAACAAAATCACTTTAGCTTCAAATAACATGAAATTATTGTTTAACACCACTTTCAAGGATTCATTTCTGTCAATAGTAGTGTTTTGGAATAATTACCATGTTCTTACACTAAACTGTGCTAAACTGTGTTTAGTGAGTTTATCTATGGTTATCCTAAGAAAAATTGCTATTGTTTCTGACATTAACTTTTTTTCCCCCTAAAATGCACTGCTATCTTCTCACTATCCAAATACTATGGGTACATATCGTCAGTGTCTTTTTCCAAGTCATAAATGATGAAAGAGTAAAATCCATAGAGATACTGGGAAAATAAGATCAGCAGCCAAAACAAGCCACACAAAGGAAGGGCTGCAGGCTACTGGATTTGGAAGCATAAACATTACATGAGCACACCCATGACTGAGCAATGTGCAACCACACCTGGAGGCTGACTCTTAGACTCCGTTCCCAAGCCAATGATGAAAACATGCCTCCTAAGGCAAAATGTAAAGATTCGATCACCTAACATCAGCTTTGATTTCAGGGACCTTTTCAACAAACAAGCAAAAATAACTCAGATTCCCTCTGCCTAAGTAAGATTATACTCTGTCAGATAAATCAATGTATTTTGCTAGATGTTCCAAATCTCTGTTGTCATGGATAATACCTATTTCACAATAAGCTGGTTTACTAAATAACTAAGTTCCACAGAAAATAAACTCACCAAAAACAAATCATTGTTATATAGGGAAGACATGTACAATTATCTATACAGCTGAACTTTTGGCCTATATATATCATTAATGCAATTTCTATAGCTGAACTTTTGGCCTATACGTATCATTAATGCAATTTTTTCCAACTTTTAAAGGGTAGTGATGGGTGGGTGGGTGGCATGGTAAGTTAAGCAGAGGACCCCTGGTTTCGGCTCAGGTCGAGATCTCAGGGTCTTGAGATCAAGCCCAGAGTCACGTCCCATGACAGACTCTGCACTCAGCAGGGAGTCTGCCTGAGATTCTCTCTAGCTCTCCCTCTGCTCCTCCTGCTCATGCATGCTCTCTAAAATAAATAAATCTTTTTTAAAAATTAAAAAAAAAGTAAAAGGTAATGAATTCAACAGTAATATACAGAGGAGGATGACTCTGAGATGATGGGTGGACTAGGAAGCACCAGGAATGTCTCCCTACCTAGATGACAATTACACTGGCAGGACTTCTCTGATAAGTAGTACAGAACTCCAATCCAAAGGCTTGCAAATCTTAGGGGAAAAGGTAGATGGTAAACTGCAATAAATTTTGGTCAATTTCAGCTCTCAGCCCAGTGGCAGCTACTCATGCCCCCATTCCCAGCCAGCAGCAGGAAGCTATGCGTATATTCCTAGGGCAGCTTACACACAGCTTATGGAAGCCCAGGTGGGCAAAAAAAAAAAAAAAAAAAAAAAGGACCCTGGCCTCCAAATACTGGGGACCTGTGCTATGAAAACCGATTGCTGTTCTCATCACAGAAGTACAGAAAAAAGGTGGGTAGCCATTGCTACTGCACTTCCTCCCACTGTTGTGAGCCCCACATCCTCTGGCTGAAATGACTTCCAGGGGATTTAAGGGTCAGTCCCCCCATTTTCCTCCATTTTTTGCTTTTTCCCCTTTCAGAAGCCAGACATTAAAGACTAAGACATTCAAAACTGGCTACATTTATGAGGAAAATTGGAAAGTGACCACACATGCGCAGGGAAGCGCTCAGAAAATACTTGAGATGACCTTTCATTTACACCTCCGGCTGATCCTTGGCAGAGACAGCCCCCCAAAAATAAACAGAAGTAACAACAACAACAATAACAAAAGAGTAAAACCCTGGGGAAGGAGGAGAATCTGAGTTCCAAAGTTACCACATTTAGCTCAGCTCATGATCCCAGGGTCCTGGGATCAAGCTCCACGTTGGGCTTCTTGCTCAGTGGGGAGCCTGCTTCTTCCTCTCCCTGCCGCTCCCCCTGCTTGCTCTCTCTCTCTCTCTCTCTCTCTCACTATCTCTCTCTGTCAAATAAAATCTTTAAAAAAAAGATGCTCAAAAAACTAGAGATATGGAGAAAGTCAGGAAAACAATACGTAAACAAAATGAAAATAATAGAGATTAAAAACCTAAAAGGAAATTTAAAAATTCTAGAGCTGAACAGTACAATAATTGAAAAACTGACTAGAAGGATTGAAAGGCAGACTGGAGCAGGCAGAAGAATCAGTCAACCTGAAGACAAGACAAGAGAAATTCCTGAGTATAAAGTACAGAAAGATTGAAGAAAGATGAACAGAGCCTAAGGGTCCTGTAGGATACCATAAGCCAACCAATGTACATATCCTGGAGTCCTAGGAGGAGAGAGAAAAGGGAGTAGAGAAAATACTTGAATAATAGCTGAAAACTTCCCAAATCTGATGACAGGTATGAATATAAACATTCAAGAAGCCTGGGGCGCCTGGGGGGTGCAGCTGGTTAAGCAGCCAACTCGTGGTTCTGGCTCAAGTCATGATCTCAGGGTCTTAAGATCAAGCCCCATGTGGGGCTCTGTGCTCAGCACGAAGTCTACTTCAGATTCTCTCTCCCTTTACCACTTCCACTCATGCTTTCCCTCTCTTATAGAAACAAGTAAACCTTAAAAAAAAAAAAAATTCAAGAAGCTCTATGGACCCCAAGTTAGATGAACTCATAGACCCACATCAAGACACATTATAAACGAACTTTCAAAAACCAAAGATAAAGGGCGCCTGGGTGGCTCAGTGGGTTAAAGCCGCTGCCTTCGGCTCAGGTCATGATCTCAGGGTCCTGGGATCGAGGCCCGCATCAGGCTCTCTGCTCAGCAGGGAGCCTGCTTCCTCCCCTCTCCTCTCTCTGCCTCTCTGCCTACTTGTAATCTCGCTCTCTGTGTCAAATGAATAAATAAAATCTTTAAAAAAAACAAACAAACCAAAGATAAAGATAAAATCTTGAAAGTAGCAAGACAGAAGCAAGTCATCACATACAAGGGATTCTCAATAGATTGTCAGATTTTCATCAGAAACTGTGGAGGCCAGAGGCTGCAGTGGGCTGATATAGTCAAAGTGTTAAAAGGAAAAAAAAGAAACCAAAAACTGTCAACCAAGAATCCTAACAACAAAACTTGATTGAGACATTAAAACTGGAAATCAAGACATTCCTAGATAAATGAAAGCTGAGGCAGTCTGTGAGCACTAGACCTACAGTAAATGGCAATGGCAGTAATCCTGCCAGGTTGAAAGGACACTAGACAGTACCAGGAAGCCACATGAATAAGTAAGTCCCTTAGTAAAGGTAAACACATGAACAATTTTAAAAGCTAGTATTACAGTAGCTCTGGTTTGACGCTCTACATTTTATTTTCTACATAATTTGAAAAACTAATACATTTAAAATAATTATTGGTTTGTGGTTCGGGGCACAGAATATATAAAAATGTAATCCTGTGACATCAACACTTACACCTAGGAAACCACTGATCTTCTTCCTGTCTTTATACTTTTGCCTTTACTAGAAATTTCAAATAAAATTATAGATTATATTAGTCTTCTTGAACTGGTTTCTCTCAAGCATGACTTATTTGTCAGATTTTTGCAACGTGATGCACGTATCAGTATTTTTTCCCATTTTACTGCTAACTAGTATTCCATTATATGGATATATTACAATTATTTATCCACTTACCACTTAATATACATTTTAGTTGGTGTGTATTAGTGTAGCACTGTGATTTTAATTTGGATTTCCCTACTGACTGACAATACTGAACAACTTTTTCATGAACTTGTCATTCATGTAACTTCTTTAAGAAAGATCTATTTTTGGGCGCCTGGGTGGCTCAGTGGGTTAAAGCCTCTGCTTTCGGCTCAGGTCATGATCTCAGGGTCCTGGGATCGAGGCCCGCATCCGGCTCCCTGCTCAGCGGGGAGCCTGCTTTCCCCTCTCTGCCTGCCTCTCTGCCTCCTTGTGATCTCTCTCCCTCTGTGAAATAAATAAATAAAATCTTTAAAAAAAAAAAAAAAAGAAAGATCAATTTTTTTATTGTGGTGTCTGGCTTATTTTTGAATTTAAAAAATTATTTATACATTACAGACTCNTCAATTTTTTTATTGTGGTGTCTGGCTTATTTTTGAATTTAAAAAATTATTTATACATTACAGACTCAAACCCCTTACATATATAACTATACTTATTTATATATCTATATATCTCTGAATACATTCTGCCATTTGTTATACCGTTTTATAATTTTCTCAGTGATAACTTTTGAAGAACACAAACTTGCATAATTTTTAAATTCTCTTAATGTAAATTACAAATATGCTTCTAAAGACTAGGGAACAAAAAACATATTTGCAACAAAAAACTAAAATTAAAAAAACAGAATTCAACCTGTATTCTCAGTATGACTCTATATAAGGTTTATGTATGCTACGTGTATGTCTGTCTGTCAACATACACACATACATACACTTAGAAGGGAATACATCAAAATGTGAAAAAGTGCTTACTGAAGAGTTTGTGGGATTACAGGCAATTTTTATTCTTTTCCTTTTTAAACCTTTTCAGGTTCTTCCTAGTGGCAAGTCAGCACTCTCTGAAAATGACTTGAATACATTTCTTAAAGATCAACCAGTTCATCATTCGCTACACTCAGGACTTCAGAAATGATCAAGGTCCAAATAACATCTGAAAGTAATCAAGGTACAAATACTGTATTTATCAAAACAATAAAAAATAATACAAGGTACGATTCTGGCTTTAAAACAAAAGCTAGACACACAGGTACCTCCAAAACACCCCTATCCCAACAAACTTGATGGAAATAAACTATAATAATGGAAGGTTCTTTCTACTGCTCAATTCAGTAGCCACTAACCACAGTACAGGAGGAAATACGGCTGGTGACTACACAAACAGTGGCACTGAACAGGCCTGAGAAACTGAAATTTTAATTTAATTTTACTTCAAGTAAGCACACAGGGCCAGTGGCTACCACACTAGTCAGCACAACTTTAGGGGGGAAAAAAAAGAATCAGTTTCATGGCTCTACTGCCCATTTTCCTTCTCCTTCCAGTCATTCAGTAAGTTACTGATATTCTATAATCTTTCATCTCTCCCTAGACATCAAATTATAACCTAAAAAAAGATCATACATTATTTCATTAATCAGTATTTACCCAAGGGAAATGAAAACACTAATTCAAAAGTAATGAAACAAGATGGGATCGGGTAGGAGACAAAGCATAAGAGACTCTTAATCTCACGAAACAAACTGAGGGTTCCTGGGGGGTGGGAGGGTAGGGATCGGGTGGATGGGTTGTGGATATTGGGGAGGGTTTGTGCTATGGTGAGTGCTGCGAAGGGTGTAAGCCTGATGATTCACAGACCTGTACCCCTGGGGCAAATAATAAATAAAATTAAAAGAATAAAAAATAAAATATGACCACAAAAAAAGATATGTAAACCTCTACATTTACCGCAGCATAATTTACAATGGCCATTTCCTTCATTTATATACATAGAGAGAGAGGCAGGGGTTGGGAGAGAGGGAGAGAGTGAATGAATATTACTCAGCCACAAAAAAAGAATGAGATCTTGCCATCTGCAATAACATGGGTGGACCTAGAACGATTATGCTAAGTGAAAAAAGTCAGACAAATACCATGTGATTTCACTTACGTGTGGAATCTAAAAACCAAAACAAACAGAAAGCAGAAACAGACCCATAAATATACAGAACTGATGGTTGCCACAGGGAAAGGGTTGTGGGAGGGAGGGATGGGCAAAATGGGTGAAGGGGAGGAAGGGAGGAGGAGGTACAGGCTTCCAGTTATGGAATGCATAAGTCCATATGAGTGCTACGGCAGATGAATTACAGTCAGTGGTACTCTAACAGTGTTAAGGATGACAGATGGTAACTATGTTTATGGTGAACATCGTGTAAAGTATAGAGCTGTCAAATCACTGTGTTATACACCGGAAACTAAGGTAACATTGAGTGTCAACTATACTTCAGTTAAAAAAAAAAAAAAGTGGAAAAAAAAACATACATTAAGCTTCCTATACGTTAAGCTTCCTATACGTTCTCTTGAGAATGAGAACAAATGAAGAGTACCAATTACTCCAAGATTTTCTGAGTAAAACCAGTTAGCCAGTAAGATATAAGAGCCCAAACCCAATTTACTTTTCCTCCACCTAATTCTTCAAAGGTAATCTGAGTTTCTGATCTGTATTCTTCAAAGCTGCTCAGTCACCTGCCATCTTTTTTCTTTTTATCTTTGTTCTTTCTCTTGTGGAAAAGCAAAAAGAATGGGAAAGAAGTTGAAGTGACAAAATTTTATCAACAACATCACTCCAGCAAGTAATAAACAGACTGTACTTGCTAAAGCAGGATTACACTAACAAGGACACAGACACTGAGAGGCATTAATGTCATGCTGACTTTGTTTTTGCTTGCCTTGCTATAAAGCATGTCTTCTCTCTCACTTACGTTAGTAGGAAGCTAAAAAGTATCCTTAGGCACAAATAGCTAACTTAACCTGGTCTTAATTCCTTCTGGTAGCTTAGGAGTTTCTTATATATATATGTGTATTTTAACTGCTCAGATTCAATCCTAATTTTTCGTACTCTAACACTTCTTAAAACTTTGTTCAAGATTAACAAAGGTATAAAACAGAAGAAATAAATACAAATTATTTAAACAGACATTACATTAGTTTTCAGATTATCTTCCTACCTCTAATAATGTCCAAATTAGAGGTGTCAAGATCCTTTTTCTCTAAATTAAAAACAATCATTCAAAAAAAAAACAGAAACAATACCATTTTTAAACAGTGTGATTGCATTATACTTCTTCAAACACAAGATTCAAAACTAAGATCAGTCACATCTTTCATTAGCTATTTCCTATGCTGATTAGATTATCAGTGTTTTTTCTCTCATTTATGCTGTTTTAAATGATCTAACATACCTTGAATTTTCATGTTCTTGAAAATTTTGTGCTCTTAATTGGAATGCCACGAACAATGATGATGTTATTGCCAGTAACTGGTTTCTCTCATTTTCTGTTAACTTGTGTCCTAGGGAAATCAATCAATCAATCACATAACATCATGTTAATATCTAGTGCTTCTATCCAGGCAAATCAGTACTTTATCAAACATCTATTATGGAGCTAGTATTGCACTGGGCACGCAGCGGGGAAGAGAGGGAGCAAGATTTCTCAAATAAGACAAAAAACAAAACAAAACAAAACAAAACCCAGTGGGATCTATTAACTAGTTCTGGAAATTCAGTAATAGACCCTCAATGGCCTGATTCAACCACACTCTTACAGGCTTTGAGAAGTTCCTGATTGTCCCCAACACTTAAGCAGTGATGAAAACATCTCATATGATCCCGTAATTACCCTATATGATTATAAAAATTTGGTCTCAGTCTTCTCAAAACATACAATCTACAGGAGTAATTCTCAAAGCGTGCCCTGGGGACTCCTAGGAGTCCCCAAGAGCCTTTGAGTACCTGCAAAGTCAAAACTACTTCCATAATAGAGCCTAAGTCAGGCTCTGTGCTGGGCATGGAGCCTGCTTAGCATTCTCTCTCTCACTCTGCCTCTGCTTCTGCTCCCCCAACCTCCTCACTGCCCCCACTGCTTGCATGCACATGCTCTCTAAAAAAAAAACAAACAATAAAAGCAATGATCTACTTCATCCTCCATGCAGTAGGAAGGTCTCTTCTATAGTACTGTTTGACAGATGGTTATCTAGGATCTATAAAACTCCAACACCTGCAAACTGACAAACTCTTTCAAAGATTTCTAAATTAGATTGTTACTTCTCATACTGAGTCAGACTGTTTGTGACTTCCACCCAACTCTTCTAATCTGAAGTAACACCAAATAATTCTATCCTAATTCTATTCTTTCTTATGCTTGTACATTACCAACCTTGAAGGATACAGACTACAGTTAGACATCCTGCCCGCGATGACTAACTACTCTTATGATAATGACTTCTAGGTGGCTAGGATAAGGCTACTCCTGATCACAGATCAGAGGGGCCTTGATTCCTGTTGTCCTCTTGAGGCCTGATGCCCATGACATGTTTGCCCTGGTTCTGACTTTGGACTCATTCTGAATGTCCTTCATTACTATGCCCTCTGGCTTTTCCCTTGCTGAAATCTCTGGCCCACCTGGTCCTGATGTCTGGTAATACATGTTCCAAATGTTGTTCTAACTAGATTAAACTCAAATCCAGCCTAACCATTTGGACCTGCAAGCTGGTCCAAGGCAGAAATGGGCCCTGATTGAATCTTGGGTTTGAGGTAAGGATTAATTCATCATCTGGCTCTTTCACCAGAGTGATCAATATATGGTATATCCTACCATACAAAAGTGACCCCTTTTGTGCCAGACACAGTCAACAAATAAACGCAAATCAGTGCCTAGGGCTCAACTGGGCCAAACTGATGACAGATGCATTATTCCTTATTAATGAGTCTCTAGTTCTCCAGGCTAACCACCTAGAGTTTCTTCAAAGTTCTTCACACAACATGTATTTCTCATATCATCTTTTTAATAAGAGATAAAGATTTTCACTATCATAATCACTTTCTTTTGCACAAACAAAAAAATGGAAGGATAGTTTTTTTTAGTTCTTTTTTAACAATGGTAACATTTACAAATTGTGAAATAATAGACATTAAAATGTAAAGGGCTTTGTCTAACTTCAGAACCATGTGACTAGAGGTTATATAATCATACTATGGCTCAATACAAGATATTATCAGACTATGCTTATAGTATACAAAGTATATAATATATAGAAAACTTATTTTAGTTTTAAAAAAATATTTATATCTGCTATTTTTGTAGGTTCCAAGGTATAATATAGACACAGAAATTTTTTAAAATTACAAAAAGTCCAAATGCGAAATTTCAACAAGTAATTTGCGATCAACACGTGAAATTAAAAAAAAAAAAATCCGTGCTTTAGCCATTTAATGGACACTGACCACACAGTAATTTAAAAAGAAAACTAATTTTATTTTCACAACAGCTCTCAATTTCAAGTTTATGGGCCAATTAATTTTTTTTAAATGCTTAATTAGGGCTTAGCATTTTGCCAAAAGGACATAACATTTTACATAACACTGTCAGTTTTCATTAGAAATCTTTTTGAGGGGCTCTTGCGTAGCTCAGTCGGTTAAGCATTGGACTCTTAATTCGGCTCTGATCGTGATCTCAGAGTCTTGAGATCAAACTCCACACTGGGCAGAGACTGCTTAGGATTCTTTCCCTCTGCCCCTCCTGCCTCCCCCCCTCCCCAGCCCCCCTACTTCTCCCACTCGTGTACATGTGTACACTCTCCCTTAAAAACAACAACAACAACAAAAACCCCACCTTTTTTGGTATTTTTTTAAAAGATCACTTCAGGGGTACCTGGGTGGCTCAGTTGGTTAAGCATCTGCCTTCAGCTCAGGTCATGATCTCAGGGTTCTGGGATCAAGCCCTGTGTTGGATTCCCTGCTTTTCAGGGAGTCTGATTCTCCCTCTCCTTATGGCTGGCCCTCATGCTCATCCCCCTATCTAATAAATAAATAAATAAATAAAATCTTTTAAAAAATAATAAAAGATCACTTCAATCTCTAGGTAGTGACTAGACTCCTCAATTTTATTCTAATTGATGTTGTGTTTTATGTTTTATAATTAATCTTTATCTCGGATTCATTTTTGTATTTGGAATAAATAAAGGGGCTAACGTTTCATAAAGAGGAAAAATTCCTACGTGTACTAATTTCTGTTTAAGAGCTCCCTATTCCTTATACTGACATATTGATTCATTTTTCTGTTTTCTGTTTTCAAGTACTTCCTTTCTCATACTTCATATCATATTGTTTAGTTAGAGAAGCTTGGCAATACATTTTAATATACAGAAGTCCAATTTTTCTTTATCATCTCTCATAATTTCCTTGGCTATTTTCAGAAACTTATGAATACATACAAACTTTTAAATCACTTAATGTAGTGGACCTTGTGAATCTAACTGAAATGACATAAAATCTGTGTATCTATCATTCTGGGAAAGATTGGCATTCCTATACTTTTGCATCCCCAAACAATCACTCACTCCTATGTTTTTCCATCTGTTCACATATTACTACTTCTTCCTTGACAAGATTTTAGAGTTTACAGAATCATATAGGTTCTATCTCTTCCCTATTAAATTTCTCCCCACCATTTTACAAGATACTACAGTTAATATGAACAGGATTGGCTTTTTTCCATTTTCATTTCAAGCTGGCTCTTACTAACAAAAAGAAGAGACATAACTTTGCATGCTTATCTTCTTGCATTCAGCCACCTTGCCAAATGTACTTTAAGTCTAGAAATTTTTAGTAGTATCTTCTGGATTTTCTAGGAACACAACTATATATAGAAAAAGAGAAAATTTTTGCTCTTCTTTTTAAAATATTTAACCTATTTGGGGGGGGGATTTTTTGATCCTCTAAAACAATGATTGATAATAATGGTCCTTTTATATAATTCATTTGTTCCTGGCTTTAAGGGAAAACTTTATAGCATGTCCTTTAAAATTATGTTTGTTATTAGTTTTCATTAAGTAGGTTTTTAAGTAGGTTTTTAGTTTAATTTTGATTTCAGAGAGTGTTTTAATTAGAAAAGGTCACTGAATTTTTAACAAATACCTTTCTTGCATTTTTTTTTGGTAAGCCATCATTTTTTATTTTATTCTAATTGCAATGGATACCATTAACAAGGTTAAGGTTTTATTTTTAACTTGGGGTACCATTTGCGTACAATAACTTTGAGGTACCATTTGCAAGGTACCAGTTGCTACAAAATGGGTCCATTTTAAGCGTGCAATTCAAGAGTTTTGACAGATGTGTATGCCGATATAAATACCACAACCATCCATTTAGAATTTTCTACTACTTCCAAATGTTCTCTTAAGTCTCTCCAATCAAGACCTCTACACCTGCTTTCCCTCCCTGGCCTCATGTAACTAAATGCTTTTCTAGTTTCAAATAAATGGACTCCTCTGTGTCTGGCTTCTTTTGCACAAAATATTTTTGAGATTCACCAACGTTTTTTAATGAATCAGCAGTTTTTAACATTTTAACATTGAGAAGTATTCTTTGGCCTGAATATACCGCAATTTGTGTAGCCATACATTCCCTGAGGGCTTTCAAAGTAAGGGGGAAGATGTGGTTTGGTTCTATAAGTGAACTCCAACTGCTGAGTGAAGATGAATTGGAAAGTGCAGTGGTGGCCAGAAGGAGGTCCATGAGAAGGCTGTTCTCAGTCCAGGCAAGAGGGGGTGGCAGTTCGAGCTTGGGGTGGTGTGCTTGTTTGGTGCTGAAGGGAGACATGCCTGCATTCAATTCCCAGCTTTATGTGAACAAGCCACGGCAAATGCGTTGCACTGACATTTGTGAGCAGGTTCACATCTGGAAAAACCTGCAAAGTTTTGATGAGGGGGTTGAGAATACCTGCTGCCTATTAACTCCCAGCAATGAAAACCCCACAAGGGCATGTCTTTTGCTGATCGAGGAATCCTAAGCACCTAAAATTTCAGGATGTAGATAAAGTGTATTTAAATACTTCTAGATTCTCCCTATCCCTTTGTCAAGTGTGAGGGTCAAAAAGAGGACACTGAAATCTGACACTTGCTTTTCACCTCTCCAACCTCAATGTTGAAGACTCATAAGCATGATCCTGGGAGTCTGGGGGGCCTGAACAGTGAGGCGGCAGAAACGCTGAGAACCTCCAGCATGGCACACAGGACAGACACAGCCTCATACTCTAGTGGCAGATGTCTTCAACAGCAGCAAGTCACCTCCACTTAAAAGTCAGAACCCTAGCCTGAGAAGAGTTCTAAGAGTTTCTCAATTCCATCTTTTGAAACCTTCAAGAGCATTAAAGCTTGAAATCTCTACTGTATTCTCTGGTGAAAACAGGCTGGAAAAATGTGCAGATCTTAATTTAAAAACCCTTGGTCTTTTGGAAATAGTTTTCAGTATCCAGAGGCCCTAAACCACTACCTTTAACCAAATAGATTCAGCACATATTTATGAAAGAAAGGAAAAAAATTCCTCCTCACAATTAGTCCTCACCTTCTTAGCCTTTGTGGGGGATGGGGTGTATGTTTGGGAGAGTCCCAACCCCGAATAATGCTTAGGTTCTCCCAGCCTTCCTCATTAAGTTGGTGCTTACTACATGGAGGTCAAATCACAGAGTAGCACCCACAAGGTCTGTGATATACCTCTGTAAACCCCATGCTATTATCACCCCCATGTGCATGACCCAGTTTCTAAGAAGCCTGATCTGTGTTCTCTTAAGTGGCTTTAGTTCTGTCATCTATTTTTAACAGTCATCTGGTGCCTTCCTTCCAATCTAACATTGTCTTAAATGATAATGACAGATACCCTGATCCTGAGCCATGCATGTTCTCTCTTTGTGGGATGGGCTTTGCTGGCCATTTGCTCCATGTGTAGGCTTCATGTGTTGGGGGATCTGTAGGTAATCTCTCTATGGCTGGTTAGGTTTCTCGGAGAAGGATATTCTACCATTGGGACTGAGAGTACCTAACTCCCTGCCAGTACTTTGGGAACCACATGGGGAATGATGGTTGAGAGAGGGAGCATCACCATATTCAGTATGTCCACATTCACTCAATTCTCTGTCCCAATGTGCCTGGTGTCCACTGGGTCGAGGGCATCTTATTCTCTATGGAGAAAAATCTCAAAGCTTTTTCCAGGGGGTGAAGAGCCACCCTCCTCTAAAGAGTAAGGGAGGAAATACAGAGAAAATCTTCCACAGATTTTAGACAATAATCTTACCTATAGGAATTCCCCAACGTATTTGAAACTAATAGTAGCTAAGATTTCTGCAGGGTTCCCTGGTGATAATGAGTTATTTCCCAGTTTTTCACATTGTCAGCTTAGGATTCAACTTTCTTAAGTTGCCAACTCAGTTAAGCATCATCTTCTGGCTCTTCATTTTCCAGAATGCTCTCTCTTCTCTTTGTCCCTATGGGCTTGTGTTCTTAAAAGACTAAATTCAGGGGTGCCTTGTTGGCTCAGTCCATGGAGCCTGTGATTCCTAATCTTAGGGTCATAAGTTTGAGTCCCACGTTGGGTGGGGAGCCTACTTAAAGATAAACAATAAAAATAATAAAACCAATTCAGTGGTTGGGGGAAGTGTGTATGTATTTTAAGATTTTATTTATTTTTGCAGAGGGGGTGGGGAGACCATGAGTAGGGGGGACAGGCAGAGGGAAAAGCAGACCCCCACCGAGCGGGTAGTCCAATGGAGGACTTAATCCCAGGACCTGGAGATCATGACCTGAGCTGAAGGCAGATGCTTAACTGACTGAGCCATTCAGGAGCCCTTTTTTTTTTTCATTTATTTATTTGTCAGAGAGAGAAAGAGCACAAGCAGGGGGAGCAGCAGGCGGAGGGAGAAGCAGATTCCCTGCTGAGCAAGGAGCCCAATGCAGGACTCGATCCCAGAACCCTGGGGTCATGACCTGAGTCAAAGGGAGACACTTAACCACTGAGCCACCCAGGCATCCTGTCATCTTTACCTCAAATTGGTTAAAGCACTTTCTTCAGTTATTTCCTCAAAAAAGGTATATATAATGATATATTTCTGAATCTTTATTTTAAAACCCCTTTTCATCATTGAGAAAGGACATGTTAGTTGGGTACAGTACTCTTGGGTCAAGTTCTTTCTAATGAAGTAGATATTTTAAGAGATTCTCATTTCCAGTTTATGGAGTCAGAAGATGATTTCAGTCTATATTCTCTGCCTATGACTTGGTGTTTCTTTTTTCTTTCTAGAAGCTTTAAAAATATTTTGTTCTAGGTATGCCTACAAGAACTACTTTTTATTATTAATCTTTGTCTGAGACTCAGCGAATCTTTCCAGTGATACCTCAAGGTTTTCTCAAGAACAGTGAAAAAACAAATTCCCCTATTATTTCTTTTTAAATTAACCTTCCTTTATTTGTCCATTTTCTCTTCATGAAACTCTTATGTACATACAAAATCTCTTGGGTCTGCCCTTCACGTCTCTGATTTCACACATTATTTCCTTCTCTTTACCTTTTTACTACATATTTTGAGAAACTTCCATTTTTTCCTTAGGGTCACTAATTTGGTTCTTAGAAGTGTCCAACCCACCTTTCACTTTGCCAAAACACTTCTAAAAGTCAGTTCTTGACTTGTTAAAGTCTTACTCCTCTAATTTATTTTTTTTTAAAGATTTTATTTATTTATTTGACACAGAGAGAGAGACTGAGAGAGATCACAAGTAGGCAAAAAAGCAGGCAGAGGGAGAGGAGGAAGCAGGCTCCCCGCTGAGCAGGGAACCCAATGCGGGGCTCGATCCCAGGACCCCGAGATCATGACCTGAGCAGAAGGCAGAAGCTTTAACCCACTGAGCCACCAGGCGCCCCTTTCTCCTCCAATTTAAGGTCTTTAATTAACTATTCTTACTATTTTTCAATAAGCTCAGTCATCTGACTCCTTTAAGAGTTCTAAACCACCTCCCATCCTCAGGGATTCCTCCAGGTCTTCCACCCTAGATGGTAATTCTTTTCCTTTGTATGAATTAGGCACTGGTTTGCTAGTCAATGATTAACAACCAATCTGGGTAGGAAAGGAAGAGAAATGCACCAGCAAACAGCATCTGCCTATTTCCTTGTTGTAAGTACTTTCTTCAAGGCTGATTTCAAACTATCAGCATCTCATCAGAAAGGACAGATTAGGCAAAGATGAGCCGCAGCACCCTAAGATAGTCCTTGGAGAGGAGCTACAATGGTCTACAGGCTGCCTCATCCTTGAACTCATCCTTAAGTCCCTCAATCAGAACTGGTTACTTTTTTCTCTGTGCTCCAGACTCTCTGCTTCTTTGCTTCTATCTTCACTTAGCACTTACTTTGTCTTCTAGTGTAGTTAGTTCTTTACATAGGTACTTCTCTTGTAATGTAAGCTCCTTAAGCGCAAGGAAAATATATTATTTGTTTTTCAATTTCTTTGAAAGCCTACTCCAATTATTTGTTGAATGATTTTAATGACTGAATTCTCATAGGCAACACCACAGTCCCAGTATCAAAGTACCACTATCACCACCTAGACCCCAAGACATGAGCTTTACTGCCCACCTGCTTGTGCTCACCAATCTCTGGCCCAAATTTTTCCCTACACTCTTCCTTCCAGTTTCCCTCTTAACTCAGCCAAAAGATCCTACAGGCATACTATCCTGTGATGGAAACTGAAGCTACCCTGCAAGCAAAAACGACTGCCCAAAGAGTTCCAGCTGGTCAGACTACCCGGACCAGTTTGAAATTAACCCCTGACTCACACCTCCACAGATGGACAATGGAAGGACAGTTATCTTTACTTCTTTATACTAAAATCTCCACCGGAGGAGGAACACAAGCCTCATTTACATAACATACAAAGTATGTACAGGCATGTTTCCTTATGTCACCTGCATGACCTTATGTCCATCTCTACATACTATGACAAGGATCCCTATCTAAATATTCATCCTAACCCTAAATAATAGGAACCCATGCACCCTTGCTCAGAGAGTCACAGCTTTGTAAGTTACTCCCTGCGATCTCTTTATTTGCTGCAAATAAAGTTTCCTTTGCGTGACAACTCAAGCTTGTGGGGTTTTTATCTGTGACTCACCAATGAGAAACTCACATTGACTTGGTTACACCACTTTTCAAGGTATAGAAATACAGGACTAAATTTAATGGCAAAGACAGACGTATAATTAATGGTATATTACTTCTGTTGAATCAAATTTTGACTAAAGATATGCAACTTTCCAGAAGAGTAAAATAATTCTGATCATTTCCTTTGATGGGGCTAGAGGTTAAACTATAGCAAGGCAGCAGAGAAAGGAGTCTAAAGTGTTCATTCCAGGCCAATTGAAATGACAGTTCTTAAAATATTTTCTTCTTCATTTTTCCTTTACTCCAAAATCAAAATATCATCCTCCCCATTTTCATTTATTTTTCCGAATCAAAGAACAATAGCTTTTCAACATCAGAATCTAGTAAGTATATATGAAAAATACACTCTTGTGTACCCAATGTTTTCGTTTTAAGCACAGTCATGCCAAAGGTCAATCTTAGAACCTTTAATAACACTGTCCTAGTCTAACAAATAAATTTGGGATAATAAACACATATAATAGAAAACTTTAATGCAGTCTTAAAACAGGCACTTGCCGGTGAACAGTGCCTAAGAGAGCTGGACAGATGGGAAGCAGACGGGTAATCCCAAAGGGGCAAAATGACCTGGCCTCAAACATATGGAGAAGATCCTGGATTAACTTCAGTGGCCACTTCCTGCTGTCTCTTTCAGGCACATATATCAAACAATCAAAGATGATACAGTTTAATATATCAAATGCCTGCTGTAGGGAAAAACAGGGAGGGGGAAATAGAGTGATATGAAGAACAAGAAAGAGATAGTAGCCATTCAAAGAGCTGACATGAAAATACTATGAGGGAAGACAGTAAGAGGTCCACATTAAGAATGGCAGAGTTAGGTGTCTATTTTTAAAGTGCTTATAGGCATTCTACAACAACACCATAAAGCATACTCTAAAAACCTGTACGATTTATGATTCTGAATACTAGCAGAACTGAAGGAGTACCGAAACAAGAAGTGGAAACTCTAAGTTCAGTTACTGGCTTTATCATATTACTGGCCATTTAGCCTTATCAATCTCTCTGAGCTTTGGTTTCCTGACATGTAAAATAAAGGCAGAGATTAAATAATGGTCCTTCTAACAACTTATAATAATTTTTAAAACTGTGTTCCTATCTTGTATGAGCATTAAGAGAATTACAGTGTCTAGACTGATAATGCCCTATCAAAACAGAAATGTAATATATTAAGTTTATCCTGGAAAATGGCAATGTTAGCTTTTTAAGTGGATTTCTGAGTTCTCTTGAGAACATGGAACATTTTGTACTAATGCCAAATGTATAGTACATAGTGACCTATATATTTAGAATTTAGAAATTCTAAATGCCTCATTTTCTTCTCCATGGTAATGAGATCTAACACCAGATATGTATAATACAGACATACACATAAATATATGTATGCATCTATTTGTCTGTTCTAAAAGTTCCCTGAAGTGTTCCCTGGTTGTCTCCTTCCGCCCACTGTTTCATGACACATCACCTTCACTGATGCATGAGCCATACGGAAATTCTGGCTCCACTTTGCAACTTACTACAACTTTTAAGTGAAACTCTGGAAAGGACAAGAGGCCAAAATGTTGGGATCAAAATAGAACACACTGGTAATATGGATGCATGTACAGTTAAAAAATACCCAAGGTCATCCCTTCTAATCAATACTATCAATAAGATTCTTACCATTAATTCAGCAAATATTTACTTAGTATCTACTATGTTGTAGTTACCAGACGTACATTTAAAAGCAATAACATAAGTGGTTCCTGGCTCACGAACCAGCAGTAGACATCTGAATGAACTAATCACACTACTGTAAAACTGTAGTTCATGTTAGGGTTATAAAAATTCAAAAGTTCAGGAAAAAGAACCATATGATTCATTAGTTTTTTTCTTTCAAGATCCCAAAGAAGGGCGCCTGGGTGGCTCAGTGGGTTAAAGCCGCTGCCTTCGGCTCAGGTCATGATCCCAGGGTCCTGGGATCAAGGCCCACATCGGGCTCTCTGCTTGGCAGGGAGCCTGCTTCCTCCTCTCTCTCTGCCTGCCTCTCTGCCTACTTGTGATCTGATCTCTCTCTCTCTGTCAAATAAATAAATAAAATCTTTAAAAAAAAAAAAAAAGATCCCAAAGAAAAACATTTTTAATCTCCCTTCGTACTAATGATAAAACTCTGTAACGCTAAAGTTTTTTTTTTTTTAAGATTTTATTTATTTATTTGACACAGAGAGAGAGATTACAAGTAGGCAGAGAGGCAGGCAGAGAGACAGGGAGAGGAGGAAGCAGGCTCCCTGCTGAGCAGAGAGCCCGATGTGGGCCTCGATCCCAGGACGCTGAGATCATGACCTGAGCCAAAAGCAGAGGCTTTAACCCACTGAGCCACCCAGGCGCCCTGTAACACTAAAGCTTTAAAAGAACAATCAAACCAGTAAATTCCAGGTAGTCTTACAAAAACTCTGTATTATAAAATCTAAGCTAAGAAGCTGCTTTGTAAATGTTTTCAAAAGCCCAATACATGAAGTTGACCAGAATCTAAGCACAGCTCCTAAAACGACTGAGTCATCTCATACACTACAACACTCTAAATGGATATAAAGAACACTTGCCATTTGTGAAAGAAAAATCTCATCTTCATATATTCCCAAATTCATCAGAAACATATGTAGATTCTTCCAGCTTTTACCTGAATAACATTTCTGTTAAGTCACATGGAAGACCTGCTGTTTTCTTTATCTCACATATTAACCACATTTTTAATGCTCATTAATGGGTTTTCTCTGTCTCTCACTTGAGCAACTTTTCTACCACTAGAAACACTCACTGGTAACTTCATACCGCTAAATTTCACATTGCCCTCATTACTTTGTTAAAAGCTTCGTTTTATGAATAAAAACAATAATCTTCTTAAACATCTTCATTTTCATTAAATAGCATGTGGTATTCTGAAATTTTTGGTGCTAATTTTCATAAAGTTTTAATCATTAGAGTTCCTGCATATACCCATATAATGCAGCAGCAGGGAATACAAATTTGAATTGGCTTTCAGAAACCAGAAGATCAGGTAGGCTAATGCTCTGTCTACATGTTTTGCTTCAACACTGGACTCAAACCACATTCCACATAGTTGAATTACTCACTCAACAAAACGATGAATTATTGCACATTCATGAGTCACTCATGAATACTCAAAATCACGAATGTCAATAGTCTAGGATACTCTATGTTAATAAATCGAGTACAGTATGGGCTAAAGGCCTTAATTTCAAAATAGAAAAATTATACATGATAATAAAGTATTAAATAACTTTAATGCAGTAAAATACTTCAGTGCATACAAACCTTTAAAGCCATCAGGATATACATCAGAAAGAAATTTAGTGTTGATGTCTCCTTCTATAAAGCGTGAGTTGATTATCACCTCTCGGAGTAATGCAATATTATGTGTAACACCTAAAAATAAAATGATATCAGACTGAATTAGAGAATGAATCAGTTATAAGTCTCTATCTAAAGCAATTTATCACCTGTGTCTTTTTTTTTAAGATTTTATTTATTTGACAGAGAGAGAGAGACAGTGAGAGAGGGAATACAAGCAAGGGAAAAGGGAGAAGCAGGCTTCCCACAGAGCAGGGAGTCTGAAGTGGGGCTCAATCCCAAAACTCAGGGATCATGACCTGAGCCAAAGGCAGACGCTTACGACTGAGCCACCCAGGCGTCTTACGACAAAGCAAGAACCAGACAAGATTATTCATCTCCTCGACTTCAAGTAACAACAAAAAATGTCTGCAGCTATGGTAGCAATAAAACACCAAATGCAAACTTAAGAAGCTTACACTGCCAAGTCAATTCAATAGGGAAATTAATGTCTTTTCAGTAAATGGTACTGAAACAACTAGATACCAATGTGGGGAAAAAAGAAAACACCCTAACTCAGACCATACACCAAAATTAACCCAAACTAGATCACAAATCAAATGTAAAACCTAAAACTGTAAGACTTACTGAAAATACAGGCGAAAATTCCGATTATCTTGAGGTAGGCAACAGATTCTTGGGTAGTACACAAAAACTGTGAGCCGCAAAAAAGAAAGTGTACTGTATCAAAAGTTAAAAGTTTGCTTCAAAGGATACAGTTAAGCAAATGGGAAGTCACAGACTGAGAGAAAATGTTCACAACACATATATCAAAGTTGCATCTGGAATATATAAAAAATGCTTAAAATACAATAAGAGGGCAGGGTAAAAAATGGGCAAAGTATCTGAACGGACATTTCACAAAAGAAGATACACAAATGAAAAGCTGTTGCACATCACTATCATCAAAGAAATACAATGAGATGCCCACAAACACCAAATTTAAGTGGCTAAAGGTTAAAAGAAATAGCACATGTCAGTGAGGACATGAGACAACAGAAGTGTCACAACCCACTTCGTGGTGGGGATACTTTGGAACTGCTTGGCAGGTTCTTAGAAAGTTAAACAAGTACTCACACATATGATTCACACAAGGGCCTCCTAAATATTTGCCCAAGTTAAATAAAAATATATATCTATACAAACAGTCATACACAAGGATTATTAGCTTCATTTGCAATAGCCAAATGGGAAACAATCTAAATGTTCATCAACAGATGAATAAATAAGCAAAATGTGATGGGTCCATTCAGTGGAATTCTATTTAGCAATAAAAAGAAATAAATTACTAAAATACACAAGGATGAATCTCAAACTAATTATGCTGAATTTAGCAAGACTACTGTAGGAGTCCATTAATATAATATTTCAGAAAAGTCTCAACAACCTACAGTGACAGAAACCAGATCATCTGGTTGCCCTGGGACCGGGGCAGAAAGATGGTGGACTGCAAAGGCAATGAGGAAACTTCTGGAGGTGACAGAAATGTTCAGTGTCTTGACTGTGGTGATGGCTTCACAGGTGGACACATATGTCAAAACTCATTAAGCGGAATAATCTAAACAGGAGAAGTTCATTTTATGTCAAGGATACTTCAATCAGTAGTAGAGAAGGAGAGAGAGAGAAAGAAAAGAAGGGGAAGGGAAGGGAGACAAGCTTGTGATCCAATAGGAAACTCAGAAACACTCCAGTACACAAGGAGTCCTATAAAGTTAAGCTGAAACAGGTAGTAACTGCCACAAGAAGGATTCGAACGGTATCGGGGGAGTTCTGTGAGACGGAAGGACTTTAGGAAGGGAGTATCTGATCTTGGTCACGCACATTACAAAGATGCCAAGAGGAATAAAAAGGGAGGGTGAGAGCTTGTCAAATCTAGGGGAAGCAGGAATTCGATCAGGCTTCCACAAGAGGAGGAGGACTAGAGCATGACAGAGCTGAACTGATGTGAGTTTGCTATTCCCTTCCAATTTCTTCATCCCACTTCCTTACCATCTGAGCTCATCTGTACCGTCCTGCTGCATAACAATCCGAGAAAGCCTGATTCTGATCTTGCTATTCATCTTACAGAGTGCTCACTTTCACAAAAATAATTCCCAACTAAGTGAAGACTCAGACCCTCAGGCTCAAGTACCAGATCTACCCCTCACTTTGGGTAAGCTACTTCGCCTCTCAGAGATTTCATTTCCCCGCCCGTAAAATGTGATCACAACAGAACTATTTTGCACTATGGTCATGAGGTCCAAAGGAGGTGATGCTTAAGGCACTGCCCGGCACCCAGGAAGGCGCATTACTGGTGAGCTTGCTGTCCTCCTCTCAAGCGGGAACGGCTGCAGCGCAGACACATCAGACAATCCAGACACGTCAGATGGCAGCCCCGCTGCATCGGGACACCCCGCACTGACATCCCTCCCTAACTTCCGGTTTCATGTCTGGCACGAGTCCTGTTCCTCAAAGATTACAACTCTTTCTATCCACAGCATACAGCCATGCTAACAGGCAGCAGTCAGCAAATTCAGCCTGCAAATTCGACCGCCCCCATTTTTGTAAATCAAGTGTTTCTGGACTAGAGCAGTGTTCACAGCCTTTGTATGTGCCACAGGAGTCAAGCAATTTTAACAGTGACCATGTGACCCACAAAGTCGAAGCTGTTAACTCTCTGGCCCTTCCTTGAAAAGGGTTCCTCCCATTGGCTATAAGGTTTTCAGCAATGTTGATACTCTGAGTGAATTAATCACTACCTATCAACACTGACGCTATAGCTACTGCCCATATGCAATCAGGCATCACAGAGAAGGAAGTGTGAGCCAACACTGAACAACAGTATGGTGCCCACTTTGGGGGAACTTTCCATGACCAGTCACAGAATAAGAAAATTACAAGGAGAAAGAGATTGAAAAGTAAGAACATCGTGATTCAGAGAGACTAAATCATTTATCTAAAGTTTAGTAAAACAGAAATTACAACAGCAATATGTGGCAATATATAGCAGCCTGTGGGTTTCCCCCAAAATGTGCTTTTCATTTTTTCCACAGTAACAGAGCCTTAGCAGAACAAAAGGACCCCACAGACACAAACTCTATGTTCCCGTCTGTCTTACAGCTGGAACTGACAAACTAATTCCTAGACGAGGGGCTCAGTCTCAGTCAGAAGAATTGCTTGGGCTTCCCTTCCTGCCTCCTCCTATGGGCTTCCTGATATGGCAGGAACTCTGCTCTGGAAATGAAGGTGAAGCACAGCAACACAATGGGGGTCTGCAGGGGGTAGGGGTTTATCTCCTGGAATCACCGCAGGACACAAACTTGCCCCCTTAGCACAGACCAGCCAGACAGTTAAATAAGAAATAAATAATTTTCGGGGAGGGGCTCAGTCAGTTAAACGTCTGACTTGTAATTTCGGCTCAGGTCATGATCTCAGGGTTGTGAGATAGAGCCCCATGTGGGGCTCTGTGCTGGGAGTGGAACCTGCTTGAGATTCTCTCTCCCTCTCTCACTGCCCCTCCCTTTTAAAAATAAAAAAGGGTAGTAAATTTTTTATCTTATTTATAACACTGTATTTAAGAATCTTTGTTACAGCAGGTTATTCTGTACTCTAATGTATACATATGGGGGAGAAGGGCATACCTTTCAATATGATTTCCTATCTCTGAGCCAACCAACTTAATACATCCAACCAGGCAGTGCTCTAGGCATCTCTACGTACAAGGCCATGCCAGCTAGCAACTGTGTGTAAAACTCCGAGCATGCCTATTCCTGACTCAAGACACCATGTGACTAAAACGTTTATAAAAACCAATTTTCAATCTATTCAAACAACCTCAAAACATTTAGAGAAAGTTCCAAATAAAAATATTAATGCTACTCCTTTAGCTAAACTTTCATGGAAGAAGTTATTACCTATAGACAATGACCTAATAAATACTGTTCACAGGACATGCCCTGGACAAAGGCACAGTTATCCCAACCTGTTCTGTGGGTAATGACTTAGACAATATTTGACAACTAACGGTTAGAAGGGCTGTTGTGATTATGCATGTTTCTATAAGGAAAGTATTGGAAGGTGTAAGAAACTTCTGATGACACAAATATAACTAACAAATCGTTACAAGAATGTGACATCTGCCTATATTGTAGGTGATATTTGGGTAAATGAAAATGAAAAGCAATTGAAAGCAACGTGCTTAGAGTGCTGAGAAAGACAAACTCAGTAAGCAAGTACTTAAAATAAAAGACTCCTTGAAAGCGGTCAGGCTATGAAAGGGAACAGAATCCCTTTGTTGTATGTTTTACAAACAGACAAAACTAAAGCACTTTTGAAGAAGAAAAGAGTATGGCTGGCCAGAGAGATTTCTATGCATAGGCGACAACAGATGTGGCATTCCAGAAAGACGAAAGTAGTAGAGACTTAAGGCAAAACTTCTGGCTGGGAGAGGAAACAGAGAAAGGCACTGAAGGACACAAAGACAGGTAATATCAGGGAAAAACTTAAAATATTAAAGAATTCTCAATGTCGTTGGGGCACCTGCATGGCTTAGTCAGTAGAGTGTTGGACTCTCGGTTTTGGCTCAGGTCATAATCCCAGGGTCCCAGAATCCAGGGTCTAGCACCACAGAGGCTCCACACTCAGGACTCCGAGTGTGCACAGGGTTCTCTCCCTTTCCCTCCCCTTCTACCCCTTCCCCTGCTCTCATGTGCACACACAGGAGCTTGGTCTCTAAAATAAATAAAATCTTAAAAAAAAAGAAAGAATCCTTAACTGTTGTCAAAAACAAATGGGGCGCCTGGGTGGCTCAGTGGGCTAAAGCCTCTGCTTTCGGCTCAGGTCATAATCTCAGGGTCCTGGGATCGAGGCCCGCATCGGGCTCCCTGCTCGGCGGGGAGCCTGCTTCCCCCTCTCTCTCTGCCTGCCTCTCTGCCTCCTTGTGATCTCTCTCCCTCTGTGAAATAAATAAGTAAAATCTTTTAAAAAAAAAAATGGATACCACCAGACACTTCTGTGGAGAGAACTGAAAGAAGGACACCATGGCCAAAGAGCATGAGCAAAGGAAAGAGTGGTGTATGTGAAAAATCCAACAGCAGCAATCTGGTCTGACAGTCATGCAAAGATTCTACCTCTCCTTGAGGGCAACCAGAATGGGTGAAGCAGGGCGGGTACCACTAGGTGTGAGCTCCAGGAATCATGCAGGCTGCTACTGGAAAGGGCACTGGGAAGCGGGGGGAGTGAAGATGGAAAAAACCATTAGCTGACAATTGCAGAAGACTTGCTGAAAACCCGCAAGGCCCTCTGACCAAAGCAAGGGTGTGTGCAATACATACAGAGAAAAGCAGCTGGGCTTGAAAGAGATTCAACAGGCTGAGAGGACATGGTGACGTAGTGGATGTCAAGAATGGGGGAGACGGGGATGCCTGACTAGCTCAGTTGGTAGAACATGTGACTCCCGATCTCAGAGTTTAAGTTCGAGCCCCATGTTGGGTGTAGAGATTGCTTAAAAATAAAATCTTGTATATATGTACGTATATATGTATAAGATTTTATTTATTTGAGAGAGAGCAAGAGAGAGAACACAAGCGGGGGGGGGGGGAGGCAGAATAGAAGCAGGCTCCTCACTGAGCAGGGAGCCTGATGTGGGACTCGATCCCAGGACCCTGGGATCATGACCTGAGCTGAAGGCAGATGCCCAACCATCTAAGCCACCCAGCGCCCAAAACCTTGTATTTAAAAAAAAAAAAAAAAAAAATGAATGGGGGAAATGAGTCGCTTCTGGCTCTGGCACGATACAGGAAAGAAGCCACCACTTTATAGAAAAGAAACAGGTTGAGAGGAAAACATCTGATTCACCGTGGACAAGTTACATTGGAGAAGCCTGGGAAAGGAGACTGATGGTGTCTAAGGGGTCAGAGTTCAGAAGAGCAGGCCAATTAGAACGCAGATCCACCCAGAACATAGAAAGCATGGAGGCAGATGTCCATGTGGAGGAATCCAAAACAGGAAACAGAGAAATGCAAGACAAAGCCAGCAGTATGTAACTTATTCCTATATCATAACTGAAGTTTTGGAAAAAATAAGATACTAAACAAGCAGCTAGACAGGATGAAAATTAGAAGATCAACGTGCAGCCGGATTTTATTTCCAAAAAAGTGTTCTTAACTCATACAGGAATTCAGTAAATTGTCAGGATATAAAATCAATGCATGGAAATCAGTTGCATTTCTATATACCAACAATAAAACAGAAGAGAAATTAAGGAGTCGATCCCATTTACAATTGCACCCAAAACCATAAGATATCTAGGAATAAAACTAACCAAAGAGGCAAAGAATCTGTACTCAGAAAACTATAAACTACTCATGAAAGAAATTGAGGAAGACACAAAGAAATGGAAAAACATTCCATGCTCACGGATTGGAAGAACAAATATTGCGAAAAATGTCTATGCTACCTAGAGCAATCTACACATTTAATGCAATCCCCATCAAAATACCAAAAATTTATATCAAAGAAATGAAACAAATAATCCTAAAATTTACATGGAACCAGAAAAGACCCTGAATAGCCAGAGGAATGTTGAAAAAGAAAACCAAAGTTGGTGGCATCACAATTCCAAACTTCAAGCTATATTACAAAGCTGTAATCATCAAGATGGTATGGTACTGGCATAAAAACAGACACATAGAAACAGGATAGAGAGCCCAGAAATGGACCCTCAACTCTATGGTTAACTAATCTTCAACAAAGCAGCAAAGAATGTCCAATGGAAAAAGGACAGTCTCTTCAACAAATGGTGTTGGGAAAATTGGACAGCCACATGCAGAAGAATGAAACTGGATCATTTCCTTACACCACACACAAAAATAGACTCAAAATGGATGAAAGAGCTCAATGTGAGACAAGAATCCATCAAAATCCTTGAGGAGAACACAGGCAGCAACCTCTTCGACCTCAGCCGCAGCAACTTCTTCCTAGGATCATCACTAAAGGCAAGGGAAGCAAGGGCAAAAATGAACTATTAGGACTTCATCAAGATCAAAAGCTTTTCCACAAGGGTGCCTGGGTGGCTCAGTGGGTTAAACCTCTGTCTTCGACTTAGGTCATGGTCTCAGGGTCCTGGGATCAAGCCCCACATTGGGCTCTCCGCTCAGCCGAGGGCCTGCTTTCCCCCCCCTCTCTGCCTACCTATCTGCCTACTTGTGATCTCTCTGTCAAATAAAATAAATTTTAAAAATCTTAAAATAAAAAAAGGTTTTGCACAGCAAAGGAAACAGTCGACAAAACCAAAAGACAACTGACAGAATGGAAGAAGACATTCGCAAATGACATATTAGATAAAGGGCTTCTACCCAAAATCTATAAAGAACTTACAAACTCAACACACATAGAATAAATAACCCAGTCAAGAAATGGGCAGAAGACATGACAGACATTTCTGTGAAGACATCCAAATGGCCAACAGACACATGAGAAAATGCTCTACATCACTCAGCATCAGGGAAATACAAATCAAAACCACAGCAAGATACTAACTCACACCAGTCAGAATGGCTAAAATCAACACGTCAGGAAACGACAGATGTTGGCGAGGATGCGGAGAAAGGGGAACCCTCCTACACTGTTGGTGGGAATGCAAGCTGGTGCGGCCACTCTGGAAAACAGTATGGAGGTACCTCAAAAAGTTGAAAATAGAGCCACCCTATGACCGAGCAATCGCACTAATGGGTATTTACCCTAAATATACAAATGTAGTGATCCTCAGGGGCACGTGCACCCGAATGTTTATAGCAGCAATGTCCACAATAGCCAAACTATGGAAAGAATCTAGATGTCCATCAACAGATGAATGGATAAAGAAGATGTTGTGTGTATATATATACAATGGAATACTATGCAGCCATCAAAAGAAACAAAATCTTGCCATCTGCAACGACATGGATGGAACTAGAGGTTATTATGCTAAGTGAAATAAGTCAATCAGAGAAAGACAATTATCATATCATCTCTCTGATTATGAGGAATTTGAGGGACAGGGCGGGGGATCGTGGGGGTAGGAAGGGAAAAAATGAAACAAGATGGGATGGGGAAGGAGACAAAGCATAAGAGACTCTTAATCTCACGAAACAAACTGAGGGTTACTGGGGGGTGGGTGGGTAGAGATAGGGTGGATGGGTTGTGGATACTGGGGAGGGTTTGTACTATGGTGAGTGCTGCGAAGGGTGTAAGCCTGATGATTCACAGACCTGTACCCTTGGGGCAAAAAAAAAAAAAAGTGTTCTTATGTGCAAATTAGTATTTCAGAATGTTTCCATTTGTAAGTTTATGCATAAATAGTAAATAACTTAGAAAGGCAATCTAAACTCTCAGGCTTTTGTCCTTCAGTTAAATAAAAATAGTACTGTTTAGACTTCATATTTCGTATTTAACTTCACCGGCTTTCTTGTTACAGCCTAGTGATAGTATACATTTTCTTGCTCCTCTGTGAGGCTGATGCCAAAATAGTTGGCATTAGACTGTCTTCAGGAAACTCCAACACAGATTTCAGAAATAATGATCATCTGAACAAAAGTAAGATTGTTTTCTGATACCCAGTGATCAATTTGTGACTGAGGACATTGAAAAATTAAAATGTATGCAGTTTCACAGGATAAATGGTATGTTGTACTTTTATTCCACATTCAGAGTTGAAAAATAAGTGATTTTAGAAAACATAAGTCAAAGGAATTATAAGCAAATATTAATTTACATTTTGGATATCAAAGAGCAGAACCATTCAAGCACACAAATGAAGCCCAGACTTTCAAAAATTTTTCTACTCGAATAGTAAATAGAGCATGAAAACAGACTTTTATCTTGCTAAAAGATGTTTCAGGAATAAAACTACTACACAAAAAGCACTTTCTCTTTAAATGTTCTCTGAATAAAATATTACCCATTACTATGCAAAATCCACTCATTATCTGTTTCTCTTTCCAAAGGACTAGAAGATGAAACAGTGGCTAATGGCAGACAACCAAAATCTAGGTATCTCCACTGACTCCAAAGACTACTGTACATTAATTAGTTCTAAAGCCAAATGGGGGAATAATCAGAAAACTATTTTCTTTTCCTAAAAGCTCAAGAGAGCAGATAGATGGGAAAAAATCATGGAACTGTTAAGAGATATCCTACACATCTGAAAGTTATCATTTTGTATGGAGTTTACTTTCTTTCCATGTCTCAGTTAAGACAACGCTCTTTAAACTGATCCTTGTTCAAACACAAAGTTGGTGGCAGAGGTACTCTGAGACATAGTTTATAACTTCAACGATATTATTAATCACATGCTCATAAAAATTATGGCTCTGAGTTTTAGACAGGGAATTGAAAATGACCTCTGCCAAAGTTCACGGGGTCCCATCTGTATGGGAAATCACGACCAGGCCCACAGAAGAGAGGACCCCTAGGAGCCGCTTTCTCCTGACTACATGCTGTTTCCAAAACACTGGCCAGACATTAGCTGCACACACTGCCAGGATCAAACGGAGGCCAAAAGCCACTGCTTATTTCATGGGGACTCAGAAATTAACTTTAACCCAATTACATTTCTGCTCTCAAGATTTTTTATTTTAACAAAAGCTCACAATCAACTTAGGGGAAAAAATACTATTTGAACAACTAAGCCGTTAGCCAACAAGAGAGTAAGCTGTCCTTCCTTTCCCGTCCTTTACAAAACAAGTTAAGCCCTCTCTAGCCGTTAGAATTCATCAGATGAATCATACAGAATCACAAACGCATCTGCTTTTATTCCTTAAGTAAAATTCCTTAGCTTTGGCGGTGGCGGGGAGGCGCATGTTCCTCTTCATTGATATTTTTTAACTTTTTATTTTGAAATAACTGCAGAATTATAAAAAAATTCACAAAAATAGTATGAAGATTTATTGTATACCCTTCACCCAGATTCACCAATGTTAACATGTTAACACATTTATTTGTTTTATCGTTCATTTTTTTCCTCTTTATACACACACACACACACACACACACACACTTCTTTTCCTTAAACATCTGGGGGTAAGTCAAAAAGAGGATGTACTTTACCTCTATGTACTTCAGTATTTCCTAAAACCAGGGTAAGTCTCTCATGCAATCACAGTACAATGACCAGATAGGAAAATTAACATTGATAACAGTACCATTATCTAATCTGCAAACTTTATTCAAATTTCACCAATTGTCTCATTTATGACCTTAACTACAAAAGAAAAACTTTTTTTTCTGGTTCAGGAACTAATCCTACATTTAGTCGTCACGTATCCTTAGTTTCCTTTGATCTAGATAAGGTTGATCCACTTTTGTGTTTCTTGACCTTGACACTTTGGAAGAGTGCAAGCCATTTATTTCATACACTGTCTTCCAATTTGGTTTGTCTGCTGTTTCCTCATGATTATATCCAGGTTATACATTTTGGGGAGAACATCACAGAAACAATGTGCTATTTTCAGCACATCATAGCTCAAGAGGCATGTGACATTGCTACATCCCACTACCAGTGATACTAATTGTAATCATTTGGGTAAACCACTAGGTCTGTCCATTTTGAAAATATTGTATTTCCCACTATAATTAATTAGTATCTCCTGGGGATATACTATGAAACTATGCAAATACCTGTTGCTCATATTTTCATCCACTAATTTTAGCATCTGTCACGGATGATTCTTACCTAAACAATTTGGCACAAATGAGGATTTTTCTACACTAATTAAAAATCTATCGTAGAAAGGAGATGTGCCTCTTCCCTCTTTTACCTTTCTTATCTATTTATGTCAGTATGAATCCACGGACTCTTATCTTATTCCAAGGGCTTTAGCCCATTGCTAATATTATTCATTTTGTTGCTGAAGTTTTCCCAGATTGGCTAGTAGGAACCCCTTAGGGCTGGTTCCTGTGTCTTTTTGACATATCATCATCTTTGAGCACTTGATTACTTTCTTACACAAGATGTTTCAGGCTCATCGTGACACTCTTCCAGAAAATAGCCATTGTACCATGGAGTGCTGGTTCCATTTATGAGACAATGATAGTTTAAGAATGAGATCTGAGTTCTTGGTATTGCTACGGGTGTTATTGTTTCCATGACCTCTCAGCAGGCCAGTGATTCTCAATCGGGGGTGATTTGCCCCCCTCCCTCATAACATATGGCAGTGTCTGGAAATACTTGGTTGTCACAACTGAGGGGACACCACTGTCATTTAATGAGTAGAGGCCAAGGATGGTGATAAACATCCTACAGTGTGAAGGATAGCCCCCTACAACAAAAAACTGTCTACCCCAAAATGTCAATAGTACTAAAGAAACCCTGAGCTCCAGAACATGTATATATGTACACAAAAACACACATGCACACAATAACATATTTGTATGCTTATTTTTCGATCTATCTTGAAAACCACGAGTTTACACTGATATCTCCAGTTTCAACTCAACACCACAGGGCTCACTGTATCCTCATCCATTTCCACATCTCTAGCTTCTCTCTCTGACAATGAGAAATGTTGCTCATCTTATCCACAATCCATGCATTTATTTCCTCAGTCCCAGAATATACACAAACTGGTTTCAGAACTGCTAACCCATGAACTAGGAAAAACAAACCTATTAACCAGAGATTTAATGTTTGTTTATACACGTTGTATTTAGCTTGAGAGTATCCAGTCAAAATATGGCTAATAGTTATTTAAGGCTAGATTTTTTTTTCTCCCTTCTTCCCACCCCCGTCACCATGATTATTCATATGGTACTGTCCATGTGTTTCTGCTTGTACTCCATTTTGAGTTTCTTCCCCAGAATGTCAATAATTTTATTTTGAAATATTAATGTCAGAATTCTAAACGTAAAATAAGTCTCTCCCTTTCATTCCATGTACTTTGTGTCCCATCCCCAAACATTTCGACCTGATCCTCCCTCCACACCCTATAAGTACACCATCTTATTCGTTCTGCTCTTATGTGTTTCCAGAAATGAGCAGATGCACATATATAGTCTCACTTCCCTTAGTCAACCACCAGTATCTATTCTTTTTTTCCTTTAATAAGAGAAACACTACTTTTTAGCTTAGTATATGGCCCCCTTGACATCTATTACATTTTGCATCTTCCTAGCAGCTATGTATGACCATGTGATTAAATGCCAATAGGATGGGAACAGAAATAAAGGTGCTTTCTAGGTTATGCCCTGAAAAAAAAAAATGGGTGTGAACTCCCCCTGCCACCTTCCTGCTGAGGCTGGATGATGGGCATAAAAGCAGCCACTTTGGGGCCCCCAAGTGAAAACCATCTGCTGTGAATCTAAGAGTCTCCCTACAAGCCCTTCACGATCTCCCTTTGAGATTATGACATGGCAGAGAAATTAAATTGTATCTTTCTTAGGTCACTATATTTTTATTCTGTTATAACTGTTTAGACTACAGTCTCCTAACTATGAAGGTCCTAGGGTAGGAAGAGGACAGAGGATCCCAGGAAATGAAAACAACAGTGAAGGAGGAAGAACAAAGGGGGAGGGGGAGTAATGACACAAAGCAGTGTAAATGACCGCAGAGTCACCGGATGGCAACCGGGAGACATGAATGAGTTTCAAGCAGGGAAGGGATCATCAGGATTGTATTTTAATGTCTACTTTGTCCATACTGAAGAATGGATTGGTGCAGATAAAGAGTATTTACAGAGAACCCATTCAGAAAGCTATTATACTGGGCCATGACATACATAGTAGTAGCATGGGATGGCAGAGCCAAAGAAAAGGAAATCAAGACAGAGGTTATTTAGATGAAGTGACAGACCCGGCCCTCTCACAATGCCTTTTCGACCACTTTTCTGAGCCCAAGGGCTCACCTTCCTACCAGGTACTCTGCATCCATTGCCAGAAGGATCAGCTTCTCTGGCCTTCCCTCATCCTTGGAACATCAGCTCTTCCAACTACTCCCACCCTCCCCAAAAACACCTCTGCCAATTCTTTTCCAAGCCACTCCACAATATTTTCTGAGATGGCTGCTCCATGATCATCAGTCAGGTCTACTGAGGGGTTGGTATTTTCATGGAACATTCCATCTACCTACCACCTTGCCTTACCTAAAAACCTCAGTGCTCCAAAGGACCTCACTTTTCCAGCAACCCTCACATACCTCCTTGAGATCCACAGCCATTTCTAGAACATGACCCCTTCTAATCCTTGGAGAAACTTCTTTTTCCTTGAGGTTTATTTTATCTGGTCAAGAAATCTCCAACTCCCTGTCATCTACCAACATCCTCGTCACAACCCAGTATTTGCTGCAGAATTTACGTCACCTGACTCATGACCTTCCTTCAGATCCTAATTCCTGTCACCTCTGTGGATGACTCAGGCAACATCCTCACCACTCAGGTCCTAGGATCTCATTTCAAATCATCTATTCTCTTACTTTAGCCACCTAGTCCCAGAGTCACACCCTGAAATCATCCAAGGTTCGCTAACTACACCATATTCAAAATCACCAATTCAAACTAAATTGCTTGTTCCAACTGCAACCCCCATCTGTCTACCTCATTTCCCAAGTGCCTCGACCAGACCAATCCTGAAACCTCCAATCTGGAATGTGAGACATTCTGCAACTCAGCTGCCCTGGACTCTACTGAAGAGTTAATGATATGAAATCCAAAAAGGAAAAGAATACGATAATAGACATAAGTAAAAGCAATGTGTAAACTCTGACTGGATTGTGGGTGGGATTAAAAAAAGATTTTTTTGGGCGCCCGGGTGGCTAAGAGGGTTAAAGCCTCTGCCTTCGGCTCAGGTCATGATCTCAGGGTCCTGGGATCGAGGCCCGCATCGGGCGTTCCGCTCAGCGGAATGCCTGCTTCCCCCCCCTTCTCTCTGCCTGCCTCTCTGTCTACTTGTGATCTCTATCTCTGTGTCAAATAAATAAATTAAAAAAAAAAAGATTTTTTTAAAAAGATAGTTCTTTGCAGAACGGTACATTAGATGATATTAGGAGATTCCTGTTAATTTTCTTGAGTGTGATAATCACAATTTCAATATTGTGATTTTGAAGGGAAATGATCTTACTCTTAAAATCCATACTGAAATACTTAGGAGTCATGTATCATGATGTCTGCAATTTCCCTTCAAACAGCTGAGGAAAAAAATGAGGAGGGAAGGAAGAAGAGCAACAAGGAAGAGAAAGGAGAAGGCAAAGAAAGGGAGAAAGGGAGAGTCAGAGGGAAGAAAAGATGTAAAATAAACTTAGTAATCTAGGTGAAGAGCATACGGGTGTGCAATGTATTATTCATTCAACTTTCCTCTAGGTTTGAAAATACCTAAAATAAAAAGCGTGTGAGAAATATATCAAGAGAAAACAAACTTCCGGTAAACCTTTTGAGCTAACTATATATATATTTCGATCTGATGTGTATACATCCACATCTTTTTCTATGCTCATCCAAAACAGTAAAGATATTGTAGGATGGGAAGGTCAGACTGCATCATACCTCACTCTGCAAATTGCCTTCCTACCTAACAATATGTAAGGACATATCTTCAAATACCAGCTAAGTAGTAACTTACACTGAAGATGCATAGTAATTCCTTCATTCCATCCATCCGCTGGACACCTCAGCTGGTTAGTATTTGGGCTACTGCAACCAATCCTGTCACAAATGTCCTCTTTGACGACACCTCACAATTCAGTCTTTGACCTCTGTAGGATAAGATTCCTAAAGACTGAACATGGAGGGCGCCTGGGTGGCTCAGTGGGTTAAAGCCTCTGCTTTCGGCTCAGGTCATGATCCCAGCATCCTGGGATCGAGGCCCGCATCGGGCTCTCTGCTCAGCAGGGAGCCTGCTTCCTCCTCTCCCTGTCTCTCTGCCTGCCTCTCTCACTACTTGTAATCTCTCTCTCTGTGTCAAATAAATAAAAAATAAAATCTTTAAAAAAAAAAAAAAAAAAAAAGACTGAACATGGAGGTCAAAAAGTATGCACTTTTAACATCCAATGCCAGGTCATTTTCCCAAAAGATAAGAGCAAGTCATACTCCAAACACTCCCAAGTGTGCCCAGCCCCTGTATTTCCCCTCCACAGCAAGTTCAGTCTTTTAAAAAATGCTGCCACTCTGAGGAGCCGATCAAAGGAAGCACAAAGCGAGTCACCGGTAAGTCCTAAGGCAGTGCTTACATTACTTTCAAAGAATCAAACACAGAGGTGAAGAAAGAAAAATAGCCCCCCATCTCAATTCCCACCGTATTTTTTCACTCCACCATTATGGTATCTATGAATTCACATTATCTTTCTGTCTGTTTCATACTGAGTTTCCTAGAAACTCCTTGAATAGGGATATTATCACTCATTCATTAATTCATTCAACAAATATTCCTCATCTACCATGTGTTGGGCACTGGTAACCCCTAGTAATATATAAGTAAACAAGATAAACACCATCACTGCCCTCACGCACCTAATTTTCTTCTGAGATATCTGACATTTAGCAATTAGTTAGACAACTAATATTTTAATTACAGTTATGGTAAATGCTTTGAAGAAGCAGAACAGGGTGCAATGAAAGCATATAATCCAGCCCACCATACCAGGAATGACCTAAAATGGACTTTCCATATTGTTTATCTATGGCTTCATCAATTTCACATATCACACTAACTTACTGACAATAACTTCTGACATACGATCTTTGAATATGTAGTTTTATAACTGTAATAAGAGAAGGACAAAAGAAGGTAGGAACTAAAGTTACTGAGCTACTACTGTGCCAAGTCCTTTTACATACTTAAACCTCAGTTAATCTTCCCTACTAAATTACAAGGCAGAGGCTAACACTCCATTTTTTTTTTAAAGATTTTATTTATTTATTTGACACAGAGAGAGAGATTACAAGTAGGCAGAGAGGCAGGCAGAGAGACAGGGAGAGGAGGAAGCAGGCTCCCTGCCGAGCAGAGAGCCCCTTGCGGGGCTCGATCCCAGGACGCTGAGATCATGACCTGAGCCGAAAGCAGAGGCTTTAACCCACTGAGCCACCCAGGCGCCCTAACACTCCATTTTTAAATGTGAAGTATGAGATTCAGAGAGACAGTAACTTAACGAAAATCACATAGTTACTAAATGGCGTCAGGACAGGATAGGCACCCAGGCCTGTCTGATTTCTTTCTATTGTATCACAGTGAACCAAAGGCAGAAATTTTATATTAAGCCTGGAAAAAAACTATCTGCTCGATAAAACACATTTTATTTTACATATGATACAAATAAAGTTAGGAGAATAACAGCAAGCCTACTCCTACTCCACATTTAAGTCACTCAATTTAAATATGTAGTAACTAGGGGCGTCTGGGTGGCATAGTTGGTTAAGCATCTGCCTTCGGCTCAGGTCATGACCCAGGGACCCTAGGATCTAGACTTGCATCAGGCTCCCTGCTCAGTAGCAAATCTGCTTCTCCTTCTCAGCAGCAAATCTCCCTCCCCCTGCTCATGCTCCCTCCCCTCCCCCCGTCAAGTACATAAATAAAATCTTTTTAAAAAATAAAATAAAATAAAAATGTAGTAACTAGTGAATATATGAAGTGGCAAACATTCATTTAAATATAAAATATGAAAGTGTATTCTACAAATATGAAAGAGTATTCCTTTCAGAAGCTAGACAGAGTAGAATATAGCACTAATATTTTGACAAACTGCCCATATGGCATGCTACTGTGTTATATCAAAGTTTAATAGAGATGTGATTTGACAAAATATTCTTACTCAAATTGACTATCTTAAATTCATGAATTTACCACTCGAGCTCATTAGAGCAGAACTCAAATTAACCAAAATCTAATAATTCAACAACCACAATAAAAATTACAAAAGATGCTGGGGCGCCTAGGTGGCTCAGTCGTTAATCATCTGCATTCAGCTCAGGTCATGATCCCAGGGTCCTGGGATCCAGCCCCACATTGGGCTCCCTGCTCGGCTGGAAGCCTGCTTCTCCCTCTCCCACTCCCCCTGCTTGTGTTCCCTCTCTCACTGTCTCTGTCTAGCAAACACATAATTTAAAAAAAAAAAAAAAGAACCATTTAAAAAAAATTTAAAAATACTGGTTGGGGTTAGGAATCTAGAAAACTCTTACAAATACTTTAAAGGCCTCTGGGAGTAATATTCCCAAATACCTTGTTTATATATATGTGTGTATAGTTAAACACACAGAGAAAAACACAAACCCAAATTAGATGTGTGTTCCAAACACACATTTGGGGGGATATTATTTCTAAGGAAAATAGATCCCTCCAGGCCTACTAACCAATATACAGAGAAAATATGTACCTGTTGCTTATGGTAACATGGCAGAGTTTAAAAAAAATAGTAAATACTCCACAATTAAGGCTAAAAAAGAACTAGAGAATGAGTTAAAAAGAATGTGAAGAGGACTTTTCAAATGTGTATATGCTTTGGATACTGACATTACTGATTTTTCTTTTATTACATTTGAGTTCACTTGAGAGCTGTTTCCTTCCATTGGCAAAGGTGAATCACTAGCACATAAGACTAGATACAATCACTGTTACTTGTTAGTTAACAAATGTTAAGAAAAGAGAGTGACAGTAAAAGGAAAGGGAGGGAAGAAGTTTCTCCAGATCTAACAAAAGAATAAAATGAGGAAAAGTGAGGATTGGATGACTATTAATTGCCACAGACAAAAACGAGCAGAGAAAGGTAGATATGTAAAAACAGTCACTCGGGGCTGCTGGGTGGCTCAGCCAGTTAAGCACCTGATTCTTGACTTTGGCTCAGGTGGTGATTTCAGGGTCATAAGATGTAGCCCCATGTCGAATGGAGCCTGCTTGGGATTCTCTCTCTCCCTCCTTCCCTGCCCTTCCCCCCCAACCGGTCACCACCCCATCATCCCACCACTCACGTTCTTAAAAAAAAAAAAAAAGTCACTCAATTATCTTGAGCCACTACTGTACAGTTGTATGAACTGCTTACTGCACAAAGGCGCTGGGTCAACAGTGCAGAGTAAAGGTTTGACGTGCTCCTTTGCTAAGCTGGGCTGTCTGCCTCGGGGCTGAATAAACCCCGAGAAGAGAGCACTTTTTCTAATTCACACAAAGTTGTCAACTTGCCAAGCCTTCTGACTTACAGGCTGTGTCCCCTTGAAGGGAATCCTTTTGAAATTGCATAAAGCCCTGTATGGGCTTGATAGGGTCTAGGTAATCAAACTCCACCACTGTTTTAGCCCCTCAGACTCCAAACTCTAGCCTCCTAGCTCCACTGTTTTAGTGAGCCATGAAAAAAAGAGCGAAACTACCCAGGCCAGTCCTTCCAATGAAATGTTCTTAGACCCACACTATTCACGTATAACTCAAAGTGAACTTATACACTTTAAATTCAATGTTAAACTCCATTATTCTGAAGTTGATGATAATTTATGATGGACTAAAATGAAATGATCTTTTCACAAATAATGAAAAGTTGCTAATACAATATACAAGGTAATTTACTCCTTGAGGGGAGTAAGTATAACTTTGCTTTCATTATTTAAATAAAGTGGTTGTGAGGCACCTGGCTGGCTTAGTTGGTGAAGCATGCTACTCCTGATCTCAGGGTTGTTAAATTTGAGCCCCACATTGAGTGTAGAGATCACTTAAAAATCTTTTATATAAACATATAAAAGTAAAATGGTTGCTCCTAATTCAGTTATTGCTTTACATCCTAAATGCTTGTAGGATCACACTTTGTTAAGATTAGAACTGACCTGTATGTACAGGAGGTAACAAAATAGCATTTGCTAAAGAATATTTTATAATTTGCTCTTATAGATGCAAAGGTCTATTCCCTCTACTCCCAAATCAGTCAACTGTAGGTCACTATATTTTATAACTCCATACATTCTCAAGTTCATCCTTCAAAACATTATCGACAATGACAAAAAACAATAAATAGCTAATTTGCTGCACTGGCCAATAACAGACTTCGGAATACAGAACCATTTTCCATACAGCACATAAAATACTAATGCTCATCAAGGAAAGGTCATGAATCACAAGGTTAATTAAATAAAGTATATACGTAAAGTATAGGGCTGTCAGTTTAGTTCAAGTTTTTCTTATTTCTACTGAAACACATAATAAGCACATTTTCTACTGAATTCTCTAGTGTATCTTCAAGCTGTTTTCTAGAACTGGACACCATGTATAATAATAAGACCCCAAACGTTTGTTTTCACCTCGAATAACATAATTATCCAGTGCATCTTCCATTCTCTTCAGTGCTTCAGTTCTATCAGAACCGTATGTGATCAGCTAAAAGCAAACAAACAAAAAACAATTTACATAGGTATCTATCAATCTATCTAAAAGTCAAACAAGTCGTTCTAATAAAAATCAAAATACTCCTTAACAGATTTCCCAGAACATCTTTTGAAACTTCACAGGGTTCAGTTTGTAATATAAAGTATGGCAATTAGGATATTTAAAAACTAAATAAATATGAAAATCAAGCTATTTCAGGCATTTCTCCTACATTCACTATCACAGAAAAGAGCTTTTTGAGCTCAATCCCAATGTAATAAAAACAAGCATAAAAAGTTTAAAAGGGAAGGTATCAAAATGTGAACATTACTTGGGATAGAATATAAACGTCTGGGATAGGGAAGGATTAGGCAATATTTGTTTTTTCTCTCTCTATGAGAATGTCATTTCCAAGTTGGACACCCTGGTTAGCTGGGTTTTACACACAACAGAGCACAGAGGCAAAGGATTCTTGTATTAGAAAATCAGAAGGGTCGGGCGCCTGGGTGGCTCAGTGGGTTAAGGCCTCTGCTTTCGGCTCAGGTCATGATCTCAGCGTCCTGGGATCGAGGCCCGCATCGGGCTCTCTGCTCAGCAGGGAGCCTGCTTCCTCCTCTCCCTGTCTCTCTGCCTGCCTCTCTGCCTACTTGTAATCTCTCTCTGTGTGTCAAATAAATAAATAAAATCTTTAAAAAAAAAAAAAAAAAAAAAAAAGAAAATCAGAAGGGTCTTCCTGTTCTACATGACTTTGTGCCTATATAGAGGAATCTTAACTAAATTAGCAATTAAATACAAGCAATAAGTAACATTTTATTACTAATTTGCTTGCTAATAAGACCTTAAGTATTCATAAAGTATTTTTCTCATTATTAACATTAGTCAATGTGTAGTATGCAATTACTTTTTAGTACATTCCATCAGTTCGTCAGTATCAAGCCAGGTTGAATATTTATTTGTAGGTCACGTTTCTGAACAGTAATATATTCATCAAAAATGGAACCACATCTACTAAAAATCCATCTATAAATTTTTGTTTTTTATTTTTAAACTAAACAGTGTGTCTCTAATAAATAAAATACCTAAAGTTCACTTTAATAATGTTACTGTAAAAACTTGTTTAAAAAGATAAATAAAAAATGGTTTGCTTACTATAAATACATCATCTCGAGAAGGGTAAAAATTCTGCAGTCAGAAATTCCACATTTTATGAGATCTTACAATTTTAAAGATTTTAAAAGATGTAAGAATTTAAGCAGTACTGTTATTCTGGAAAGTCAAATTTCAAAGACAGGTGGGCAAAAAGACATCTTGTATTCTTACATAAAACTTAATTATGTGCAATCCCCACAAATAATTACTGATTCATAAAAATTGAAGAGAAATGGTAAAAAAGTACTCCAAAAAACAGGACTTATCACCCCAACTCTTTGATAATGGCCTGCCATTCATACTTCTATCTAAGACAATTAGCAGGAACAACCAAATAACAACTTAATTCATCCTAATTGTATGGGCAGCATTGGACACCCTGGTTAGGTAACTTTGTTACCATTGGAAGGTTGGGAGAGGGGGATCATGGTTCCATTTTACCAGGAAGAGACACTGACTGACCTGATTGGGGAGTGTTACAAAGTAACATGGTACTGAAATTTCTCAAGAGGAAGGAAATCTGCTCTGCTTTCACTTTTCCATCAGTGCACAATTACTTGTTTAATTATAGCACATGATTCAGAGAAAAGCTCAATCTCATATTTTTTTTCATTAAATACTTCCACTGTCTCTTCAGAAGAAAAATGAACAAAGCCATTAAGAAATTGAACTAACTTTTGAAATCATTGGATCATAATAAATACTAATATCACTTCCTGGTTGGATGCCGCTGTCAACCCGGACCTGGGAGGAAGAAAGAAATGAAAGTGACTTCATATTGTGCAGATATTTTTCTCACAACAATTTTAATTTCCAAGGAGCAGATGGATAATTTAATCTCATGTAACATTTCGGCTTCCAGAAAACAGAAAAACAATCTAAACTATATAGAGACCAAATTATCTTGAGCTGTTAGTATGTAATATAACGTATTTTTTTGTTCTTCCACTAAACAAAGAAACTAAGAAACCTCAAAAAATAACAATGATAATACTTTATATATCACTATCCTGGGATGCATTTGTAGCTATTTGATGGTGTCTTCCAACTGCAGCCTGGCATGAATGATGCCCCTTCCAGGCACACTCCCCACTGGACCCTTCTGAGAGCTCCCGGGAGGACCCCAGTCAAGCCAGGCAGCAGGACTCGGCAGTTCTGCTCATCAGCTCTCCAGGAACGCTGGTCCTGTGGCTTTCATGTCGGTAACACTTTCCTTTTCTGCCTTACCCTCTCAACTGTACAACGTTTTTTTTCTCTGTTACTGTTAGTCCCCTGAGACTTTAATGTTTATACAGCTTTTCTCATAGCTTTGCTTTGTAAGGACACAGCCCCAATTAGAGTTCCGATTTTGCGATTTTCATGGGAAAAAAAAATAGCACAAGTTCAAAATATTCTTTTGAAGAGCCTGATTGCTGTTAACCAGCCAACAAGTTAGTTAGTACATCGCTGATTCTTGTTTTCATCTCCCAGTTTGATACCAGCAGTAAGGCACAGAGGTTAGCCATGTAAAACTTTTCAAATGAGCAGTTGCTGAGGACGAAATATTTATTAAATTATTGTGCCTAAGTTTTGGAATCTAAAGTATTTAAAAGCTAATCAAAATACTTAAGACTGTCAAGCATGTCCTAGGGGTCTTGAAGATAGAGGAGTTTAAAATCGAAGCTGCTAGAACAGCAGGACTTTGATGCCCAACATTGTAACAGGGTGGGAAGGGAAGAGAGGAAGCTCACGTAGCTCTTCACCTGTGGGAAGAAGCCTTCCTAATAAACAGCAGCTCATCTGTCTGCAGCAAGGCAGAAAAAGGTCAACACAGCGGCTGTTAGGCCTTTAATATTTTAATTTAGGCAATTATCAAGGGACCACATGTAGAACCTCTTGTCTAGGATATCCACATGAGGGTATGATGATGGCTTTATTATACGGTGACATCAAAAGACAGAGCATAGTTTCGTTCTTTTAATAAAAAATTCACACTACTATTACTCTCTTTGTAAGGCTTTACAAGATAACACTGTAACATACCCAGAGTGCTTTTATTTCCGTATTTGCAAAACACAAAAGTATGGATATTTGTATTTATATTCACATTCATATAGGAAAGCCTTAATTTTAAATGAAAGTCACTCAGCACACTTAAACATATCTTGGCTTTCTATTTTCTGGAAAAATACTTCAGTTCTATGAAATTCACAATGTTGATAAAAACTAGAAAAGAATTAATGGGACAGCTGTGAAAGCAATAAAATCATAATCTACCCTCTCGCCACATTTAAACAGTCCCCAAACGGCAGCTGGCCACCAACTTACATAAAGGAAAAGAGCCTTCTGAACTTGCATTTCCTTACTTTTAGTAGCAAAAAGTTAAAGAGCTCATTTTACCACCACTTATTATTATGTAAAACCAGAGCATGCATGCTAAAACTGTGTTTCAAATTGAGACTGGTACAAATTCCAAAATGTTTGACTTTAAATATATCCTATTTGCTACATAAATTGCTACAAGGCTAGTGTGGAACTCTGCTGTTCAATCCACTGGTCAAATAACTTATATAATAAAAATTATTTATTACTTTCTTCTATAGTTCATAATTTAAAATTTTAGTTACCTTCAACACCACCATCCTAAGAGGTAAGCTATGTAGGGCTCTTGGATATAACCATGCCATCTACTAAAATTATGATCATAGAAGGTATGTCACTTTAATTTAAAAATACATAGGGTAAAATCAAGAGATGTTATTCATAATCAACGCACATCTTTAATCAAACACATTTCATTAGCAAATCAACATTTCCAATTTAAAACTGTAAAAACCATGAAACTCTATGGGCGCCTGGGTGGCTCAGTGGGTTAAAGCCTCTGCTTTTGGCTCAGGTCATGATCTCAGCGTCCTGGGTCGAGGCCCACATCAGGCTCCCTGCTCAGCAGGGAGCCTGCTTCCTCCTCTCCCTGCCTCTCTGCCTACTTGTAATCTCTCTCTCTGTGTCAAATAAATAAAATCTTTAAAAAAAAAAAAGCATGAAACTCTAAAGGACTTATAACTTCTTGCTTATATAGATTTATTTCAAATAATCATCAGCTTTTTTTTTTTATTTCTAACAATGAAGTAAAAGTCAAACCAAGTCGCTGTTCCTCTATGGACAAAGGCTACAAAAAAAAATGTATTTTAGCTTTGGCATAAAAAGCTTTAAGAATGAAGTCAAACGGAAATATAACCAAATTTCTGAGCAGAACAAAACTGCAGTCTGAAAATAACAAATTTATAAAATGTGGTGATCAAAGACTTTTAAAAAAATCTTCACCAATGCCATATAAGTAAATTTTAGGCTTAAGGAAGCACGTGAAAAGTACAGTAACAGCCAAAAAGAGTCTCCCAAGTTAAAACTGACTGATCTCATTAAGGAGGAAAGAAGGAAAAGCCAACACCACCACCATCACCACCTAGGCACCTGTGTAGGAGGGTCTCAAGTCATTGCTCAGAACCCTCTGGCATAATTTAAATGTCTGTCTTCTGTATCAACGGTGGACCGTGTGAAACTATCAGCCGCCTCCAACCCTCCATGCTTGATTCACCTCTCCCCCTCAGTCCAACTCCCAGCCCGCCATGTCTACCTGACAAGTGACAGCCCAATCTGATTAAATGCTTCCAAGGGAGGGGACTTGTGGGCCTCCATGACAGGCCAAAAGTGATCACCATGGAGATACATAATTACAGCTGTCAACGCATCTACTGTCCTGCTGACATCAATTTGATTGCTCCCAGCAATAATGATAGACAAAGCTTGGTGTGCACTCTCCCGCACCCAATCACTTTATCTATTCCTTGGTCCATTTAGCTGACATGCAACATTCACACAAGCAAATAACAGCAGTAAGCAGAACATTTAAGGCATTTTAATTGTTTTTTCTTCTCTATGGATGGCTCACAACTGCAAATGTTATTACATAAAACTCCTGCTGCAGCATTAATTGAAGAAAGATTTGGTGGGACAAAGACTGTAGGGGGTATAGTTTGTCCATTATCACTTGTACTTTCAACAGGTCTCACGTTTGAAAATTGCAAATTGCAAAAACTTGCGAGGGCAAAATGTTTGACATCTTGTTAGCTATTACAACATGGTGAAAACTTCTAACAACTAGAGTAATCATTATGAATTCTTATTTAATACTTTTTTGTTTGATTAAAAAAATGTTTAGATATGTCCCTATGATACTTGTTTTCTCATCTGCTACTTAACGTCACATAATGCCTGTTAAATCTTTACATTTTTTTTTTTTTTTTTGCTTTCAGGCTTTGAACACAGCATGGAGTCTCCCAGCCCAGAAAGGGTCAAGTCTCTTCAGAACGCATATGGGCAAAAACAATTTAAAAAGTGAAATAAATCATATATCCAATAACATCTTCGAATTTAGAATCCTTCCTGTAATCTTTCACCATCTTCATGCCAGTAATCAAACTGAATAATCAAATTCACAGATGGTAAGCCTTGTCATCCACTAGTTAACATAATGTCATATATATATGCACTTATTACCTCGATTAAGAAAAAGGGTATGTCCTTGTTCTTTTTATGCAGCAAAAACTATTTAAAGAACACAGATTAAATACAGAAGTAATATGAATTATGTGGACAGTGATCACTTTTCCTTAACCGGTGGAAATATGTACTTCTTAAAAGTCCATGACACTTAATAGAATGAGGCACACTTTGTTTTCCATAATCTGTTTCCATTAAGGGGCTGATTTTGTGCATGAATTTTTGACATCTGACTATATAGGGAAGCTGGGTTAGATTTAGTGAAAAGATTAAAGTGTAATACAGGAAAGTCATTTCCCATTCTTAGTTGTCTGTGATCTTTTTCACTACAATTTTCAAAAGAATTGGGAACATTGTAAACTATCATTTATTTACAAGTCAGATGTCTCTGGACTTCCTCTGTGAAGTGAATTCTGACTTTCCTACAAAGTACAAAATATTTTTTTAAAAACAACAAAAAAACTGTCATTCCCCAGGAATTCCACTTGTCCTTCAATTTACACCCTTTAGTGTTGACATGCTTTAACATAAAAGTATGACATAAATCAAGGTTTTAACCCCTCACTTGGTATTACAGCTTAATGACTTACACCAGGTAGATGTATTGGTTCTTGGTACTGAGACAATCTCCCAGTGGACGGTAAACCAAAAGACTTGTAGGGGTCCTGAAAGTTCAAAGGAAAGGAAGCACAGTCTTTGAAATATAAATCAGCAAAGTAAGGTTAAATATTTATACAATGAAGAAGCATTTATAGATCTATTTTCAACATACAGTATTTAACAAATCGCAGATTTCAGAATATTATTGTCTTATACTCACTCTAGACTACTTAGACAAGTATTTAAAAATCAAACAGAACTGTAAGCAGAATCTAGCCTGACCTTAGTCATACTTTATTGAAATTGGTAAAATTCCAACATTTTATAAATCTTCTTAGAATGCTTGGGGGCAAAAATAAAATAACCTAGGCGCTACATCAAAACATCCTCAAGTTCAGAACAACAACTGTAGCGCGCTAAAGATATTTGTTTTCCTTACTCTCAAAACAGTTCACATATGGTAAAATGGAAGAATTTTGGTTCTTCAAATAAAGACCTGCAAGAAACTTTGCATGTGCTATTAGATATGTGCTCCATTTGTAAATAGCTTAGATCATCAGAATAAATATTAAATAAGTTCAGTGTCCTAACAATACCACTTAAGATATAATAAATAAAAAGCAAGAATAACCAAGCCAAGTATATTCTCAAGATCCTTAAAAAACATTTCAAAACAACTTCCAGTATTCTTAGACACAGATACTAGTAATTTACTTTTGTTTTGACAAACTTAGTGTAAATGTTTTTGACAAAACATAGTATAAATGTTTTCTTGAATTATGTTAATCTCTTGAAAAAAGCTTTTTCAGATGTTGACTGCTTTATTATCTGATTAATATAGTTAGAGAGTAGTATAAAAGTATTGGACTGACAATTTAGGAGTAAGATCCATAAATAAAACCATGAATGAAAGCTTTGCAATTTAAATTTTAATTGCTACTTTTGTGTAAGCATAAGGGATAAAATTATTAGAAAACAAACTTGCAAAAAATTTAAGTAAATACTGAATTAACAACTCATGTGTACCCAGGGTGGGCTCTAAAAAACAAGAATCACAAAACAAAAACACAGAAATAAAAGCTTCTGTTTATTTCCAATGTGATTTGAAAACAAGCAAACAAAGCAAAAACCATGGTCCCTTCAAGTATACTGAATATTTAACAAAAGCAAGAATATTTAACAAATGCTTTGTTGCCCCTTAAACTGACCGGTAGCTATTTTTCCCATTCAGAAAAAAATACATGGAACTTAATTAAATTCAATCTTTTAAAACTATTTTGAATTACCTCAAAAGTATCTATCTTTGTTCCAGTTGGATTCTGTATTGCATAAGCACATACTTGATACCAGTTCTGAAATCCTAACTTTACCTTCTGTTTAGCTCTACCTGGTCCCATGACTTTGGGACACAACCACCATCCTTTCTCTCAACATCATTCATTTTACCTCAGCATAAACCCGACATTCGACTGCCCAGCCGTTGATGGGAATATCAGCTTGTTTGTGCCTGAGAGGGTAACCCTTGGCAACACGGATCATTTCTTGGACTAGGTCCAGGCCGGTAATGCATTCTGTGACAGGATGCTCAACCTGCGAGGCCAATATGAGCCCATCAATAGGTGTGGGAAAAGGTAAACAGAAATAAGCAAGAACAAGTTCAACAACTTCCAGGTAAAATGAGGTTAATTATATTTAACATTCAATCACATTTAACTAAAAAACTAAAAAAATAAAATTAAACACAATCTCACACAGGCATGATTTTTTTAAAAAACACACCTAAAAAGTATTTGTAAACTATCTGTATTACTTGTCTCCATTTTTAATTAGATGTCCGGCAATGCTTAACACTTTCAATTTTGAAACTACTTCTTATCTGAAAATTACATATTTAGCTGCAATCCTCCATACGGTGGATAATCAACCTATTTTGCTACACTTAGCATGGCATCCACAGAGGCAGCTTAGGATCTTCCAAAGCACTAGGTGAGCTAAGTCTCACCCAGTCTCAAGCTTTCACTAACCTGTCCTGACAAGCAACCAGATTAGCGTACTCTTACATCAATGCAGTGTAGCAGAAAGGAGCAGATGGATCTTGCAGGTTGTTTTCCCTTCAGACTTACATGGGGGAGTGCTGAGCATGCACAATAGCAAAACTGAGCCAGTGAAATCACTCTGCTCTCTCAGCAAATTGCTGATAACTACCTTGGATGATGCTGTCATGGGGATCCCGGGCCTTCCATACTCACACATAGGACACACACGTACAAAAACATGCACCGGCATATAGGGATACTAACAGGGATACACAGCATTAGGTATTTGATTGCTTACAAGTTCCTTAACTTAACAAAGCTAAAATAAAGCCACTTATGGCACTGATAAAGAGCAGATGATCTGTCTTTCATTGAAATCCCTGCATAAGTTTTAGATATTTAAATTCAAGTTTGGCCACATCTGCTGCTTTAATCCCAATTTCTTCTCTCACAAAAATTAAGCATGTTCTAAATGTACTTTGTAATAGTTTCTTTATCATGACATGTCTAATTTCATACACTCTAACACGGGAAAAGGTCAATGAACAAAAGAATTGTCCTCCCATCTCCAACTACACTAATTGAAGGACAGGACTTAGTCATTATAATAATCTTGAAGCTTATCATAAGCAGACAATGCCATGGTCTTAAAAAAAAAAAGCTTTGTAAAAATAAACAGATGGCATCCATAATTAGCTCTGTGTGTGTTATGAGTTTGTTTACAGTTTCAACAACATTTTAAGACATTTTGACATAATTTTAATGACAAATCATCACTAAAATAAGCATCTACCCTTCGTAAAATAAATCTGACACTAAATAAAGATCTTATTAGATAGTTCAAAAAATAAATTTTTGAAACCAAGCTATGGTTTTTTGAGAAACAAGATTCTATATGACAAATATAACAAGAAAGGAACAAATGTAAAGCCCATCTCTTATGACAAATTTCATGTGAGAAACCATCTTACCACTCTATTCAAAGTGAGCCTACTGTGTGCCAAGGGCTTTAAATCAATACTATTCAAACACCTCACTAGGTGAAAAAAAAATTTTTTTAAGTTAAGTGAATGATTTAACTCTATTATATGATTAACTCCTTCTAAGAAAAGTATGCACTATACACTAGGCAAATAAATAATTATTGAATGAATAAATGAGCAGCAAATCCAGAGCCAGAAATGGTAGAGGCAGGGTTGGAATTGAGGTCACTCCAGAGATGGTACGACCTTCCCATCTCATTACGGAAAAATGTATATAAAAACATATAGTAAATTGGGATGTCTGGCTGGCTCAGTCAGTGGAGCATGCAACCTTTGATCTCAGGGTCAAGCCCCACATTGGGTGTAGAGATTACTAAATAATAATAAACTTTTTAAAAAATGTAGTAAACATAAACAGCTACATGACTATGAGCTGCTGTCTTCTATAACGCACAGTATGATGAAAGTTTAAAGATAACAAATTCATTATAAGGCTCTGTTTTAACTTAGAAGACTTCTCTGTAACTGTATAAGAAAAAAGCACATTAGACCCATTATTGAATGGAATCCAAAACTGGACCCCCTTAACCACAAATTATAGAACAGAAACAGGACATTTTACAATCTAAATTAGTGAGCTGCAAGCATTTCAAAATAAAATAATTAACTAGATAACTAGAATAATAACTAGTTGCTAAAGGCAAGATGATTACTTACGGAATTTAAAAAATATGTCCGCTTAGGTTCAAATATTGTTAAAGAAACCCTTCTACACACATTGCAGTAGAATTCTGAAGTTATTCAGCTGGATGGTGTGAAATATTTCCTTTAGACCCTACACTATTATTACCAGAAATCTTGTAGGCCTAACATTGTTTAAATAACATGTATAGCCCCATTTCCAAGAACTTGGAAACAGGTCCCCTCTGCAAGTCAAACTCAATACTTAAGAGATCAAAACAGGGATATACAAAGAGACAAAACAGCTCCCAGGCCAAAATATAATTCAATAGAAGTTTTTAAAAATATCTTGAAAAGGAGGGGAAAAAAAAGAAAGAAAGGAAAGGAGAAAGGAAGGGAGGGCGGGAGGATCAATGGAAAATGAAGGCAGCCACCTGGAATGAAAGGTTATACAAAGAAAGAGTATCAAAGGTTGCTGCCTGGTAGGCTCATGAGTTTGTCTTGTTTCACCTCGAGGAACAATCCACACAAGTCTAATGCCACTAAACGTATATTCTGAGGACTGTTATGTGGAAGGAAAGAAAAAAAGGTTTCCATGTCACTTCTATTTGGGAAACACTGACTTCGACTACATTAAACATGTGCTTTTAAGAAAGACTCCTCGGACTCATAATCTGTAACTATGTTTTGGGATTCTCCAGAGGAGCGTATAGCACGGTGCTTATTTAACCACGCACTCCTCCTGCAGGATATCCTTACAGGTTGAGAAAGCCATGGAACACACTTCATTTTTTTTTTTTAAGATTTTAGTTATTTGACAGAGAGAGACACAGCGAGAGAGGGAGCACAAGCAGGGGAAGTGGGAGAGGGAGTAGCAGGCTTCGTGCCAAGCAGGGAGCCCAATGCGGGGCTCGATCCCAAGATCCTGGGATCATGACCTGAGCCAAAGGCAGACGCTTAACAGCTGAGCCACCCAGGTGCCCTTGGAACACACTTTTAGAAACAATGCCTTAAACATTCAAAATACAAAACTTAATTCCCTTACTGTGACTATCCTCACCAAACAAATTTTTGAGAACCTGGCTTCCTACATAATATTTTTTTACCCAACAGAAATGGGTGCTAGTTCCAAGAAGCATATGAATAAGGGATACACCAAATAATATGATTCTACATTTGAAGATCAATATGTCGACATTCTAATTGGTAAGTCTTACGATTTAGTCAACAAAAGACCTAACCTCCACCCCCAGGCACAAAGGAAGGAAGGAAGGAAGGAAGGAAGGAAGGAAGGAAGGAAGGAAGGAAGGAAGGAAAAAAACAAACAAGAAAAGAAAAGGAGCCAAAACAAGTCAGAATTTCTGAATTCTCGAAGACAAAGTTCTGCCTGGGATCAGTGAGACTGTGCACTCTGCAGGGTCTATCAGTAGCTGATAAATCAGTCTGTACTGGCAATGCCTCTAACTTTCTATGAATGCTTTGTTCAAACAGGTGCAAACAACTACAATCATGAAATGTCATATTATGGAACATAATCACACACAATCATGCTATAGTGAGTATACATAGTTCTATATGCCTATATTAGGTGGCTACAAACATCCAAATTTTTATTAATCCATTTGCTATTTTTTGGTATTTTTTTAATTGTGTTATGTTGGTCACCATAAAATACATCATTAGTTTTTGATGCAGTGTTCCAAGACTCATTGTTTATGTACAACACCCAGCTCTATGCAATACATTGCCCTCCTTAATACCCACCCACCCCATTTGCTCTTTTAATTTAGTTTTGTCTTCTGGATCACCATCAAGCTGTCACTAATATCAGTGTTTGTGTTTAGACCTCTTGCTACTGTTTTCAAATGTATTTGTTGCTTTAAATGTATTTGCCTCAAAAAATAAACTGAGCTTATCAAATCCAACAGTGAGGTAAATTTGGTTTTGCTTCACCTCTGAGTTCTTAAAAGTATCAAACGTCAATAGTGATGAACTGAGAAAAACATCTTTCTGGCATTGTGTCTGCCATTGCCACTGTAATCTTTAGCCTTACACCTCACTAAACACAGAGTAGGAAATTTCTAAAACTAGTGGGTGAAAGTATAATGAGATATTTCTAGTCTCAAAGTACCGCCCGATAAGATACCTTATTGACAACAAAGGGAAAAGTAGTAACTCTAAAGAAATGTGAGAGACACCACCTTAACCAAGCCAACCTCAGCGGTAATGGCATAAACAGACATCACGTTTCTCTGGTGTGATGCTCAGAGAAGCACAACACATTCTCTGTAGTACACTTGCGAATGAGCACAGGCTCGATACAATCATGAGAAAACAGGGAAATGCAAAATGAGAGATATTCTATAAAGGACCTGTGCTCATGAAAAAATGTAAAGACCATAGCTGATCCACCCCCACCACCAAAAAAATAAATAAAAGACTAAGAAAACATTCTAGATGGAAAGAAAGAGGATGACAAGTAAATGTAATATGGGATCCCAAACCAGAAAATGTATTTCTTTCACTATAGAAGCCATTAATGGAACAACTGGTGAAATCTGAATATGACCTGTAGACTGGATGATAGGTAATATGTAAATGTTAATATCCTGATTTTGATAATGGCACAGTGGTAATATTAAAGAATTTTCTTCTTTTTAGGGAATACAAACATATTTAGGAGTAAAGGGTCACCAGGCCTATAGTTTACTCTGAAATGTTTCAGGTAAAGAAGACAGACACAGATACACAGACACAGATAAAACAGATAAAGCAAACACAAATGTTAGGAAAAGGTGTTCAGAACATCTTTGTAACATTTTGCAATTTTTCTCTACATCTGAAATAATTTCACATAAAAGTTAATAGAAATTAAAGTGAAGGGCCCCTGGGTGGCTCAGTGGGTTAAAGCCTCTGCCTTTGGCTCAGGTCATGATCTCAGGGTCCTGGGATCGAGGCTCGCATCGGGCTCCCCACTCAGCGGGGAGCCTGCTTCCTCCTCTCTCTGACTACTTGTAATCTCTCTTTCAAATAAATAAATAAAATCTTTAAAAAAAAAGTGGTATCACTAGGGTTTGTTTTTCTATATAATAAAATATTACTAAAACAAAGATAACTGATTTCATCAACATTTTATCTTCAATTGAAAACAATCCGGGGGCACCTGGGTGGCTCAGTGGGTTAAAGCCTCTGCCTTTGGCTCGGGTCATGATCTCAGGGTTCTGGGGTCGAGCCCCTGCTCAGTGGGGAGCCTGCTTCCTCCTCTCTCTCTCTCTCTGCCTGCCTCTCTGCCTACTTGTGATCTCTCTCTCTGTGTCAAATAAATAAATAAATAAAAATCTTTAAAAAGAAAAAAAAAAGAAAACAATCCAATTTGAGTAACATTTTCTCTTCAAAATCCACCGTGTTAAATAAAAATAATCAACGGCAGATAATTTATTCAATAGGCTTTCTCTGACTTAAACTTGTAAATACTTCGTGTTTATTCACCTAACAATTCCTAAGGTTTTAAGAACAGGTAACTAGGTGACAGGCAAGTTTTCCTCTAGGGGAGCAAGATTCAGGCAAATTCTAATTAAACAGTTGAGTTAGCTTCCAATGAAAATTAATACTGAGGGAAGTTCCAAAGAGAAAAAGTCACAAAAAGTGTGGGGAGGAGTCAGATGGAACAAGTATATGTAAACTTGGCCATTAACAGAGAAGGAAGATGATGAGAAGGATTGGAAGTTCCTTAAATGAAGGAATATTGTAACTGTTAGCTGGTGAATGGTGGCCCAACTGACTAGAAAAAGAAGAAGCTGTCCCCAAAGCTAGAAGACCCAGCAAACATGCTGTAACTAACATCGAAATGGCACTGAAATTTACAAAATTCCTCCAAATGCATGAACTTGTTCCTCAATATTCCACTGTTGTTTTATAGGGGAGGCATAGGAGATAACAAACGAGAGGTATATGGTGAGTGAATATTAAGAATATCTAATATTCAAATAATGTTATTTTAAATTAATATAATTTAGGTTACATCTTTTTTAAATACATCAAGTCTAAACTGACAAATATTGCAAGGCTTGGTTAGTGAAAGCTACCTGTGGTAAGCAGAACTTGTTCGACTCAACTGAACAGAGCATTTTAGGTGGGATTACCTGTTGAATTATAAGGAAATTGTCCTGTTATATAAAACTGAGTTTCATAATGGTATTTGGCATAACTGGTCTCCATTCAATTTGTTGTTTTTCCAGCCTGAAAGGATAACTGATGCCATTATTTTTGGTTCTGCTCTTTCAGTTCAGAGAACTGCTTTGTCCAGGACAGAATCTAACATATATCTATTAAAATTCTGAAGCTCTACCTCCTGAGAATACAGGATTTCAAAATAAAGATCTAAAGTTATTAGATTTGGATCCACAGGACTCAAAGATAAAAAGCATGTTGGGAAAGAGGCCCCAACACACCATTTCTGTAAACTCACCTTGAAAATAATGGCTATGTTCAAGTGTGGCAGTGAAAACTGAACAGATTCTATTACAGAGCTTCCCTGTTGACCCCAACACAAATAATCAGATGAAGAAAGGATAAGGAAGCTGTTATGGGCTGAACTGTGTCTCCCTCCCCAACCCCCTCCCCCCCCAATTCCTATGTTTAAGCCCTATCCCCTAGTACCTCTGAATATGACTGTATTTAGAGATAGGGTCTTTAAAGAGGCAATTAAGTTAAAATGAGGTCATTGGGATGGGCCCTAATCCAACATGACTAATGTCCTTAAAAGAAGAGATTAGGACACAGATGACACCCAGAAGAGCAGACAGACCATGTGAAGACCCAGGGGGATGATGGCCGTCCGCAGGCCTAAGAGAGGGGTCTCCAGAAGAAGGCGACCCTGCAAACATCTTCATTTTAGACTCCGAGTCTCCAAAACTGTGAGAAAGTATATTTCTGTTGGTTAAGCTACCTTGTCTGTGGTATGTTCTTATGGCATAGGAAACTAATATAGGAACAAATTTGAAAAATTAAAATCTAGGTAAGAGTACAAAAGTCAAAGACCCAAAACACTTTACAACATGCTTTAAAACAAAAACCTAACTGAAAGTATCTGACAAGTTTACCTATTCATATCCGTGTCATAAAAACTTCTTTCCTTCAACTTTCTAATAAGACTCAATAAATATTAAGGGAAAGTATAATATACCCTACTTTGTATTCTCAGTTTCCTAGGATACTGGCTTCAGATATTCCAGAACATCCCAGTTCTGTCTTACTTAAGCCAGTTTGAGAATCTTGCATCTATGACTTTAAAAATAATCGAAAAGGTCAACTTCTGCCCAAATCTAAAATGTCCCTCCTGGCAAGAATGCAGTTTTATGTATTAGTCACAAATTCGTTTCTCTGTAATTTCTCCTAATTCTATTAATTAGTCTTTCAATCAATGCTCCAACTCCAAAAAAGACCAAACTCTTTTGGTATGGATAGTCCTGGATATTTTTAAAATCCAAAACTGCTCTGAAAATAGAACATAGTATTTGTTCAGTTAAAGTCAACTCTTAGAAACCAGAATATGGGTTGCAATAATTCTTAATTTTTAAATAAGTGAAATAGTAAAGGGTAAGAATCAATTTAGAGTTTCTAAAATCCTTCTGGAATATAAAGATCTCACATGGTACAGGATTATCTGATGGGAGGTGGGGGTGTCTGGTCACCATAGAATTTCAACAATTTCATTGCACTTTTTCTTCCATCCCATCACAAAAGTAGATTCCTTCTTCACTGTGGCAATCATATATGAGCAACTGACAAAGGTCTAACAAGAGTGGGAAATTCAGCTCTCTGTTCGTAAGGATATGGAATAGCCAGTTGACCACACTTGGGCTATTAACTACTAAAAGATATTATTCTTTTCTACTTACTTAACAGTGTTCCAACGCTTATAATCTTTGTAGACTACATAAAGGCTGTTTTTCCAAATAACTAAAATCTAATCATAACCTACATTTGGAAATTAACAATTACACACACACACACACACACATACACACACACACACACACACACACACACACACGAATTTGTAAAGGGCCCTAACATTAATCTTACCACAAGGGCCCAAGCAGAAATAGCTTATGAATTTAACATTTTTACCCATCAGTTTCAATTTTAGAAGATTTCCATCTCCATTTTTCTTAGACTCTTACACAAACACCCTTACGATAAAAAGATGTCTTTCAAAGTGGTTTATTGCAAGTAAGTTTGTTCATTTATAATAATAATTTTGCAGTTAACTGACAGAATAATAACAAAAGAAAGTTATTAATTTGTAGCTCAGTTTGCCATCTGAAAAAAAACTGACTACTGGCAAGCTTTACTAATAATGACAACAGTAACAGTAAACATGTTAACCAATATTTAACGAACATAGCATGTGGAATATTACTGGTGAGATTCTCACAGTCAGGAAGAAGAAGGAGTGCTCAGTCTAAACCAGGCACTTTTCCAAGCATTTTAAATGAATTAACTCAGTTAATGCTCACAATCCTATGAAGTACTTGCTACAGTTACTGTCACTTTATAGATGAAGACAGTGAGGCATGGCGAAGTTAAAGAACTTCATTACAGTCCTACAACTAGGAAGCAGTAGAGTTAGCTAGGATTTACCTGCATTAAGTCAAAATAACGGATGGTTGCAATTAATGAAAACGACGACTAAAGAAGTTCCCCATTAGTCAGCTCCGGTTGTTCTGAACCATTTTAGGGTCTAGAACCTCACTAAATTTCTCTCTAGAAAAGCAGGTATCCAGTTTCAAAGGGTACACAGACTCCACCAAAGCTCATTAATGAGATTCAGATAACCCTGGTTAAATATTTCTACTTTGCAAAGATGGCAAAACCAGTATGATTCACCCTCTCTCCATTCCAAATCCCATGGTCTCTCTTCCCCCAGAGTCAGTGAGTGGCACAGGATATTGCAAACAAGGACATCTAGGGGAAAGTGAGAGCCAGTCACAAGTAATGGGCTCTTGTCTCTCATGGACTGGGGGAAACCTGGAGGCCGGCTTCAGAGATCTGCAGGGAAAGATGTGAAAGAAGAGGTCAGGAAGACAGCTTGCCCTGCAGAGATCCATGCAGCCTGAAAACAAAGTCACTAAAGGCTCCAAAAGAGCCCCTTGTCACTTTGCTAAGACATCTGAGTAGTCAATATACACTAGATTCGGCCCTTGAGACGAAGATAATGCTATGAGATCTATGCTCTTCCTGACCTCAAGAGTAGATACAGCTGTATCTTCAACCACTTGAAGGACTGCTGCCACTTCGAATATTACACCGAACAGCACTCAGTACTGAACCCAAAATCAACCACAGTAAAACCACGGCAGGTGGCTTATCCACCAGAGACAGGGCAAGCATTCAGAATCATGACTACAGACACCAAGAGAAACAGAGCAGTTGAGGATCGGGGCGGGGGGATGGGGGAAAGCATCCAAAAAGCAACGGAGCACTTAGAAACTTTAAGAGTAGCAACACATGCACACATACCCCCATACGAAAAGAGACTTTCTGGAATAAAATAACATGACTTCCCAAGTATGCAGTTTAGTTGATTACTTGAAGGAGAAGATGATTGCCATTAGAATTCAAATTAGTAGCCTGGAAGAGCAACATAAAGAATTAACATCAAAGAACAGAACACAAATACAAAATGAGAGTAATCATGAGCAAGAGGACACAAGCTTCAGAGGGCTTGTCTAGTACACCTAACCCACAATAAAAGCAGTTCCCAAAGGAGAAAATGAATAGATGAGAAAAGGAAACAGTTAACAGAAGAAACTTTCTCTGAAATGAAGAAACACTTAAATCTGTACACTTCAAAGAACACCCAGAGTAAAAGGCAGAAATTATGGACATAAACACACACCTAGGGAAGGCCTGGTGGAGACCAAAAAAAAAAAAAAAAATCCCGAGTTCCAATGATCAAGAGGAAACTGGACCACCTTTCAGACAGCAACAATACTTTACATATAATGGAAGACAAATCAGAATGACCTCAGACTTAACACCAGAAGCCAGAAAACAGCAGAGTGTATCAATTACTCAAAGAGAACAGACACCCAAGAAGGCCAGATTCAAAATACCATTCCCCTTCAGGCTAAAGAAATATATTTGAGGATGTGTTATTTCCGAGCGTAGCCTCCATAAATTCCAGCTGAGGAAACTTCATGAAAAAATGCTCTAAAGAAACCAATGAACTAGGGCAGAAATCTCAAAGAAGGGAAAGAGAAAGAAGATAGAGAAATGAGAAACCTGTGCACATACAAGCTAAAAGCAAGTCTGGAAACAGAGAGATCAACTACAAGAGAAAATCAAATACAGCCTAGAGGGATGAGATTATCTCAGAGAATCTTCAATGTTGCAAAGTTGGAGCAATCAGTTAGATCTTCTTTACAAGTATTAATGGAGAAAATTCCAGTCTTAACAGGAAGACGAACATAAATAAAATGTTAAAGGACAAGAGAATTTCCAATCTACCAATGGGAAACAGCAAGAATAATTAGCAATTTAATTCAAGCAACAAATAAAAAGGGGGAAAAAAGGATACTGAAATACAAATAAAGATGAAATAAAATCAAGTATTTTAAATTAGAAGGACTAAACTTCCATACTAAAAGAGTGTCAGACGGTCTTTTTTTAATTTAAACTTTAAAAAACACAAACCAAGTGACAAAGAAGGCTTTGAAATAAAACAGGCAAATAAAACAAAAGGAAGGAAATGCAACACAATAGGAGTCAAGGTGGAATTTTAAATTAAAATCTTTGAACAACACAAAGATATTATGTAATGATAAAAGGCATACAATTCATGTAGAATAGTCATAAACAAATATCAAATTATTTTATAGGTAAATATGCAAAGTAAACATTTAAAATGCAAGGAAACTTTGTATAATGAATAGATGTACACTGAAGTAGTAGCAGATGAAATTACATGATGTCTGAAAATTTCGGTTTTTGTGGGTTTTTTTTTTTTAAGATTTTATTTATTTACTTGTCAGAGAGAGAGAGACAGAGAGAACAAGCAGGCAGAGTGGCAGGCAGAGGGAGAAGCAGGCTCCTTGCTCTCCTGCGGGACTCCATCCCAGGACCCTGGGATCATGACCTGAGCCAAAGGCAGCTGCTTAACCAACTGAGCCACCCAGGCATCCCTGAAATTTTTGTTAAAATACTTCAGCTAAGGGGTGCCTGGGTGGCTCAGTCGGTTGAGCGGCTGCCTTCGGCTCACGTCATAATCCCAGGTTCCTGGGATGGAGCCCCGCATTGGGCTCCCTGCCCTCCCCCTCTGCCTGCTGCTCTCCCTGCTTGTGCTCTCTCTCTGTCAAATAAATGGATAAAGTCTTTAAAAATATATACTTCAGCTAAAAGTGGCAAAAGCAAGGAAAAGAAGGTACACATAAAACAATACTGGCAATGTAAACATGAAGCTAAGTTTCGTGGGATTTTACTGTACCACTCTTGCTACTCTTAGTACTTCTGTGTGTTTGAAGATTACCATGTGTCAAAGGGACAAAAACTGACACACAGAGGGAGGAAGAAAAAGAAGGAAGAAAGGAAAGAGGGGAAAAAAGAAATAAGAAAGAGGGAAAAGAGTCAAGGAAAGAAATGCAAAGAGGTCTTGAATGCAAGAATTTTTAGGGCAGTGAAAATACTCTGAATAATACCTAATGGTGGATACAGGTCATCACAAATTTGTCAAAACCCACAGGATGTACAACACCAAGAGTGAACCCTAATGTAAACTATGGACTTTAGCTAATGACAGTGTGTCAATTTTTGTATCAACATTTATAACAATGTATCAATGATTAGACCAGCATTTACAATTTCATTAACTGTAACAAATATACTATACTAAGACAACATGTTACTAACGGGGGAATTGAGAGTGGAAGGTATATGGAAATACTTTGTACTTACTGCTCGTTTTTCTGTAAACCTATGATGAAAAACTGGATGTATCTCTAAATCAAATAGATCCAATTAAGAAAGAAATCTAGAGGAATATGAATAAATCAATAAGCTTCAAAAGTCTTGATTTGTATTACCTCAAAAAATACTGAAAGTATACCACAGAAGGGACCAAAACAATGTTTAAAGATCTATAACTGAGGGGCACCTGGGTGGCTCAGCTGGTTAAGTGACTGCCTTTGGCTCAGGTCATGATCCCAGGGTCCTGGGATCAAGCCCCACATCAGGCTCCCTGCTTAAGGGGGAGCCTGCTTCTCCCTTTCCCACTCCCCCTGCTTGTCCTCTCTCTCTCTGTCAAATAAATAAATAAAAATTTTAAGAAAAAAAAAGACCTACTACTTAGAAAGATACCAATATAAATGGATTCACATCTGAGTTTTAATATTTAAGGAACAGATAATGCCTATTACTACCTATATGCTATTCCCACAGTTAGCTTCAAAAAATACATATAACTTTATTACTCAAATCTGGTAAAGACAGTATTTTAAAAAGTAAAAACTGTAAATCATTATATTAGCACACAAATTATGTCTAATTAAAATTTATTCCAGGAATGTAAAGCAAAACTATCTCAAGAGGCTATAATGTTAATAAACTAAAAGAGAAAAGCTATTTTTCTTACTAGTAATTGGTAGACCACTAGCAGTTTTGGCTACAACTAGAGACACAAGATAAGATCTTACAAATTTCTAGATGGAAAAAAACAAAGACAAAACTTTAAACAAATGATCAAGAATCAGAATACATCTCAATATCAAAAGTCGAAACTAAAAGAATGCAAAAAAAAAAAAAGTCTTCAAAATGCTAAAGGACTTATTTCCAATCCAGAATACTATACTCAAACTCCAGAAAAAAATTTAGGAGAAAGTCTTTGTTTAAAAAAAAAAAGGTCTTTGTGAACTTGGGTTAGACAAAGATTACTTAGGTATGACACCAAAAACACAAGCCATAAACGGAAAAGAAATGATAAATTGGGTTTTATCAATAAAAACTTTTGTGCTTCAAAGGACACCATTAAGAAAACAGATAAGCCACAGGTTGGGAGAAAATATCTACAAATTGCATTATCTGTATCAAGAATGTATAAAGAATTCTTAAAGCTCAATAGGAAGATGATAAACCAATTCAAACTTAGGCAAAGGCTGAGATTAGACACTAACCACAGGAGATACATGACTGACCAAAGGAGCACAGAAGAGACATGAGATATCACTAAGCACTAGGGAAATGCAAATTAAAACCACAATGAGATAGCACTTCATAGCCACTAAAATGGCTATCATAAAAAAGCAATTAAAAAAGAACTGTTTAGGAGGATACAGAAATGTGGAGAAACTAAACTCGTAGACCTTATTCACGGAAACACAAATGATGCACCAACTGGGAAAACAGTTGGACAGTTTCATAATTTACCACACACCCAACAATTGCACTCTAAGTATCTACCCAAGAGAAATGAAACAATTTGTCCAAAGACTTACATGTAAATCTTCACAGCATTATTCCTAACAGCCAAAAAGGAGAAACAATTCATATATCCACCAACTTGTAAGTAGGTAAGTAAAATATATGATATGCACACAATGAAATTCTACTCAGCAATAAAAAAGAATGGACGACTGCACATTACAGTATAAATAAACCTCAAAAACATTATGCTAAGAAGTCAGACACAAATGACTACATATTGTTTGATTTCATATACACAGAATGTCCAGAAAAGGCCAATATAAAAACTATAAAAACACAAAGTAAATTAACAGTCGCCTGGGAGTAGAGATGTAAAAAAGGGAAGGATTGTTATTAACGTGCACAGGTACCGTTATGGGGTGATGCAAATGTTCTATGCTGTGATTCTGCTGTTAGCAGCACAACTCTGTATATTTACTAAAATCATTGACTTATTGTCTTCTTCCATTTGGGCTGCTAGAACAGAATAACATGGACTAAGTGTTATTGGTGTGGCTTTAAAGGTGGCTTATAAAAAAAAACAGAAATTCATTTCTTGCAGTACTTAGGCTGGGAAGTCCAAGATCAAGGTGTCAGCCAATTCAATGTCTTGTGGGAGTCACTTCCTAGTTCATAGATGGCAGCCTTCTCATTCACTCATAACAGAAGGGGTAAGGTTTCAAGGTTTCTCTCTGGAGTGTCTTTATGAGGTCACAAATTTCATTCATTGAGGGCTCTATCCTCATAACCTAATCACCTTCCCAAAGCCCCACTTCTAAATATCATCACCTTGGAATTTATGTTTTAACATATAGGTTATGTTAAAACCTTGGTTTTAACCAAGGTTTGGGAGGGATACAAACATCCAGTCTATTGCATTTATATACTTAAAATGGATGCATGTGGGGTGCCTGGGTGACTCAGTCAGTTGAGCGTCTGACTCCTGGTCTCAGCTCAGGTTAGGATGTCAAGGTCCTGGGATGAAGCCACGCCCTCCCCCCCACCAGGCTCTGTGCCCAGCAGAGAGTCTGTTTGAGATTTTCTGTCCCCCCTCTCCCTCTGCTCCTCCTCCTGCTCCCATGCTCTCACTCTCTAATAAATCTTTAAAGAAAAAAAAAGATTCAAATAAAGCTAGCTAGCTAGTTAGCTAGATAAAATGGATGAATGTTACAATTTGCAGATTATAACAAGAAAAACTACTGGGTTTTTTCCCCCAGTAAGTTAATAGAGTCATCTGCACTCATGTTAATTCTCATATAATTTAGCTCCTGGGCACTCGTTCTCAGGAAGTTACTTAAAGACATATGTCAGGAAAAGGGGGAATAAACCACTGTGTTCACGACAATAATCTAGGAGAAAAGAGATCCAAAAATGAGAATTTTAAGGAATCTTCAGCACAAAGCAGGGATATCTCAGCTAAAAGGCCAAAATACAAATGTAGAAGGCAACCAGCATAAACTATAGAAGGTTAAAAGAAACCAAATATTTCTACAAAAAGATAAAGTTGTCAGAAAACTCAATGTACCTGAACATACTCAAACATGGGCCAAGTTTGTGGATAAATCAGTGATAGACACACAGAAAACTAAGCAAAGATAATTTTTAGTGGTAAAGAAAAAATGGTGCAGGAAAGTGAAAGTAATCTTAGGTGACAACAGGACTGCTGTGAATAGCATTCACACTGTGATCATAATAAAATCCCAAATACTGAGCTCACCCAAATCATGAGAGAGTGATAGTAGGAAGATGGGAAGTGTGCATTTGTGCAGTGGGTGTGGCAAGGTGGGAAGCTGACAGAACAAAGTGGAAAACTGAGAAAGACCCATATACACGCATTGATTAAAAAGATACAAAAAATATTAACAAGAATCAACTAAACTAATTAAAATTGGTCACAGCCATCAATACTAAGCTCCCCTGTGAGAGGGAGGCAATAATTGTCCCTAAACAAAGGCAGAGGACCAGCAAGAGCTTTCCTCCCCCTACCCTTCCCTCCTTAGCAGCACTGGCTGTTCCTGCCCAAAGCTCCCCACACATATCAGTTTAAAGAGCCTTCCCTCTTCCAAGTGATTTCTCACTTCTCCTTTTACTGGGCTGGTTTTTTGGGGGGTTTTTTCCCCCTTTTTTAGTGGGTTTTGGTAGTTACTCAAGGGTTGCTACTCGATCAAAAAGCCAGGAACATGCTAATTCAGCTGTCTTAAACCCCATGATTTCATATCCAGGTGAAAATTCATCAGTTATAAAGATAACCTTACAACCCATCTAAGAACTCAGAAGATACAGTACCCACGGATATGTCTCAAAAATAAGTTCTTGATTTTAAAAAGAAACAGAAGAACTACCTAACCATAAGATGAATCAAAATGAAGAACTGATTAATCACAAAGCTAAGGTAAGATGCAGATGTGACCATGAAAACAATTTAAAATACAAAATGGGAAGACACTAGAAGAGCCATGCCTAAAGAAAAGTCATGCTACAATAATACTAAACTAATAATAAAAATAGTAAAAAGGAAGAGTTAGGGGAAAAGACAGCAGGATTAAATATACATATGCCAATTTCCATTCATTTTTGTAAAAGGGAAACAATACATTCTCTCAAATTGGAGTATGAAGAAATATGATGACAAAAATATAAATGGTTTTAATAACCATTTTTCTTATTATTAAGAACATCTTTTAAGGAATTAATATCTCTAGAAAATTAGAAACATCTATCTACTACTTCAGCAATTTCATCATTTTAATCTTTTTCTTTGGTTAAATATAAATGAAATAAGCTAATTCTAAAACATCATATGGAAAAATAAAAGTAATGAGAAAGGAACAGTCCTGCTGGATACTGTGTTATAACACAGAGATATAACATCTGAAACAGTGTGGTAGTAGCACATAATTAAACAGATGGGTTAAAAAAAGAAAACGGTCAAATAAACAGATCCACATACATATGAGAATTCAGGATATAATTAAGGTGACTTCTAATTACTACATAAAGAACGACTGTTTAGTAATGGCCACAGTCGGGTGGCCATTTTTTAAATTAAAAAAATCAAATCAAATTCCAGATGGAATGAAAATTTCACCAGAAATGATGAAATAAGTACTAAAGGAAAACATGAAAGAAAAATGTTTAATTTATAAATGCGCAGGAAAAGCCTAAGTATGTTCTAACACCAGAAATAAGAGATTTAAAAACAAAAAATTTCTAAATAGAAAGAAAAAACTATATACAAAGTCAAAAAGGCAACAGGTGAAGGAAAAATAAATCACATCTGGGTTTGGTTCGTTTTTTTTTAATCTACATTTATTTGATAATCTTACCAGGAAATGGTTTGTGGATGGAAGAAGAAACCAATTACTTACTCAAAGAACATCTTAGCATTATTCCCCACACCTCATTTCCATATGGGCAATGTGATTCCCTGTGCATGCAGAGGGGTAAGTAGCACAGGAGAGGAAGCCCAAAACCATTAAACTCAGAGCTTATGTAAAAGTTGTGGCTTTATCTGCCCTTCCTCTACTTTGGGGTGGGGGTGGGGGGCACGTGTGCAAGCAAACTTGGCTCTGGAATGTACATCTATTTTGTGAGACAAGAAGGGGAATGTCGACAAATGGCTCTGAGGAAAAAATAAGACTCTCTCTCCAGCACTCTCTACCTTAAAGACCGTCTAAATGTGAAAAATATCCAGAGAGCATTGCTTCTTCATGATACCACAAATGGCTAATTGCTAAAAAATAAATAAATAAATAAAGGACACCTTAATAAGAAAACCCAAAGGGCAAAGGAGATAATGGTCAATTCAAACAAAATGAAATGTTAATCTATGAAGAAAAATTTAACCTCACTCATAATAAGGAAAATGAAAATAATTTACTATTTCTCACTATCAGAAAAAGACCAAAAATCAAAGATCCTTTTGACCAGGGAGTAAAAGGCACTGATAATACTTAACTAAACTATTAAAATTCATATTTCCCCAGAAATTCTACCTCCACATGTGCAAAATGATGATATAAAGGGTCATTCATAATTGCTAATATTTGCAATAGCAAAGTACTGGGAAAACTGCCAACAGGAAACTGGTGAAATTACAGGATTACGTCTACAACTGAGTATTAAAAATCATCAAAAAGAAGATAATGCTTTAAGTTAGGTATGGAACAGTACCAAAGATACACTGTTAAGTAAAACAAAGGTTGACTCCAGAGGAAAATCAAATGGTTGTGATAAAATGTGGCATGAAGAGTTATGTTTCTGCTGTATACTCTTGAACTGTTTGGATTTTTTTCTCTGTTTTTTTTACCAAATATTGCCAATTCTTAGTTTTATCATTCATTAAGAAAACTAAAATTATTCAAGCAAAATTACATATAATTTAGTTAATTTAAATAGCACTTTAACAAAAGTACGGTTTTTGGTAGCGTATTTCTCCAACTCCCTACCCACCTTTCATAAGCAGAAAGAAGGAAACAGGTGACGTACACACAGGTATGTATGTGTGGGCAGATGTGTATATGAGCTTCTACGACAGAAAATGAAGAGACCATTTTGAGCAAAAGCAGTAACACAGAAAGGCACACAGAGGTCAAACTGAATGGTGTACTCAGGAGAGAAAGGAGTCTCTCCTAACTAGTACATCAAGAATGGCACTGGCAGGAAAGAGGACTCTGAGGGAAGATGAAGGGACCTGTAAAGCAAAAGCACTTAAATTTTATCAGTAAGAAACAGAAAACTAACAACTGTGAACACAAACATATATAAGGACGGCATAATAATTCTGAAAAAGAAATTTTAACCAGACTGAAAACAAAACCAGGCAACTGAACCAAGTATCCATGCACTAAACCTGGTGACTTTCTCGGTGTTAACATCTCTTTAAGACGAAACTGTATTTATTTCTGCTTGATTTTTTTTTTTAAGAGCGAAATTAAGATGCTACTCACATTTCTGTTACCAGAAAAAAGTGTATAACTTCCGAAGCTGGAGAAAGTGACAGTTCAATCAAGATATTTCAAGAAAGGAAAAAACAAAGAACACAGAAAATTATAGCTCTCTAGGCTCAAAATGAAACACTAATTAGAGATAACATATATCTTAGAAGATGAAGAATTTGGCAAATGTGCCTTAAGTATTATAATTTAAGGTTACTGAAGAAATTTGAAAAAGAAAATCTACTATTAAAAGAACATTTGAATTGTTTAAATATCAGAAAGAAGTCTTTGAAATATGTAAGAATGGCTTTCTGAATACAATGAAATTCAAAGTTCTTTAATCACGCTCCCATTCAGTCACAGCCTCTCCCACCAAATATCCCCCCCCCCATTACACAGATGCTTCCAGAAAATCAAAATTTATTTATCTGGTAACTGACAGGATCATGGTCACTGGAAGTATATGCACAGTAAAGAAATATTAAAACATTAAATGGGAGACACAAATGAATCCAAGTATGATTAAGCAGCATAAAACAAGGTACTATCAGATATAATAAAATGAATCTCTTCATGAGATTCATTTTTTCTTTAAATTCATTTATACTCTTTTTTTAAAGTATTCAACATAACTTGCTGAAAAGCGCATCCAAGATATAAAATGTAAACTTAAGTACCTAATGATTTTGACCAACTGCATAGCATTATTTGATATAAATCCCAACTTCCAGACGTCTTATACCGAAACAAACAATGGTATAAACTCAGAAAAGCTTATGGGTTGAGATAAACGAGCCAGAAACAAAACACACACACACACACACACACACACACACACACACACACACACACACACACACACACTCTGTAATCAAGTGCCCTAAAAACAGCACTGGTTACTAATTCTGTAAATTCTGGTAAGTATCCTAACTAAACAATCTAGTAGGCTCTTTTGTCTAGAATAAAATACAAATGTCTTATAGTCACTTTCAATTGCCTTCAAAATCATCTTACAAACTAGTATTCCCATCACGGCATAATAAAGTCTCCATTTTAATCAAAAACATGATTTCCCAGCTAACTATCTAATTAGATATTCTTTGTTATAAAGACATAATTTTAATCAAAATCAAATCAATCTCTAAATGGCAAAATTCTGTCACTCCTAAAGATATTCACACCATAAGTTATAGGCTAAAAAAGTGATCTCAAACACACAAGTATCAAAAGTTTTGAAATAACAACTAAGGTTAATACTTTTACAAACTACAAATATTTACGATACTGGTTTCAAATGCATCTAGATACCATAAATTCTGCCATAATAAATGAAAACCAGCCCCACAATGTAATCTTATAAGCATAATGTTGAAAAAAGAAGCAAGGTATAGAAAATTGCATGTTACATGATCCCAATGATTTAAAATTTAAAGAATAGGTACAATTAATTATATATTGCTTGGGTGTACATAATTAAAAGGAAAAATGATACAGAAATGCAAGCATTTAGAACTCAGAACAGTAAACAGCTCTAGGAGGATGGATGAGGAATACTTAGAAGGAGAAGCAGTGTGTGGGGGCAGGCTGGTAAGAAGTGCTGGCATTTGGGGACTTGTAGATCCACTTGATGCTTAGGTGCATTTTTGTGTTTTATGTACTTTCCTGTATGTGCATATTAGTTTACAACTTAAATAAAAGGAAAAGGGCAAGAAGGAAGGAAAGCCACTAGTCCTCCGGAGCCCTTGGCTGGAACAGAGAGAGCATGTCCCTAGTCAACAGTTCCAGAGCTGCTCTCCGACTTCTCAGCCTCATCCCAGTGGTGGGGGGCGGGGGGAGGGGGGTGTTCCTCTAGAAGCCAGGCTGACTGGTATAGTTCTGAGTGTCATTCCGAAAAGTTACTCTAGGTACTCTTCCTTCCTCCATCCCCTTCAAAGATCTGTAAGCACTGAATCCCTTTCTGTTTATCACATCTAACAGCAATTCTCTTTAACACCACATGAACCCTAACTAAGACAAGTCGTCAAGAGAGGTGTGAAAAGAACCCTTTTAACAGTAATGAGGCAGAAGGGCTAGACACTGACCATTAAATTAACCTGATACTTAACTGTCCTTCCCAACAGATGTCTTAGCACAAGCATAAAAATGAAATCTTTATTTAACACTTTATGAAGGAGGATTTTTGACCGACCTTCAAAAAAACAAAAAGGAGTGGGAGAGGAAGGGGAAAGTAAAAAGGCAAGTTAGGAATGAAACAGAGTTACCTGGAGTCTTGTATTCATTTCCAGGAAATAAAAATTCTTCTTCGAGTCCACAAGGAATTCCACGGTTCCAGCAGAGGAATACTTCACTGCTTTGGCAAGAGCTACAGCTTGTTCTCCCATCGCTCTTCGAGTCTTCGAATCCAGAAAAATGCTACAAATACAGAAAGAGTAATCAACATCTTGAACATCTTTTGTGTGCACCATAAAATTTTCTTAACGTTTACTCAAATGTGATCATCTGTATCAATTTAAGATTTTATATCATATGCTTTACATATGTTTATAATACATGCTTTTTGTATTGTTGAGCCTAACATGTTTAAATAAGTCAGCTTCACATGTGAACTTCCCACATTACAATGCAATTTCCACCCATGTTAGCACAAGTACTTGTTTTCAACCAGTAAAACTTAACATATATATTCCAAACCTCCCTAAGCTAAAATTGGGAGACGCACCTCATGGAGAACACATGTGTGCTGGATGAGCTTCCTTCAGGCAAGCCCTGACCAGGACTGGGAGTTCAGTATTAATCAATCAACAACATGCATTAAGTAAGGTGGCTTTCAACAGAAACACACATAAAACAAGGTTATGTCAGGATATTTTCATCAGGGTTACCTACTGATTAAAACATCCTGACTAGAGGCTCATGGGACCGAACCCTACTTCCCCTACATATTCGCTAATTCAGTGCTCACAGTGGCTCCGTGAACAACTGTAAATAACAAGAAGTGACTGTACATCTAATGAATCTTCAAAACTTTTGTTTCACAATACCCAAACTACCCTCCCCCAGGCAAATAAAGCTCAAATGTCTTCAATAAACCCCCCCCCAAAAAAAGAATATTTATGTATTTTCACGTATTTTGCTTATTTGCAAGAAAGGCTCTAAGAAATAGAACGTTGACTACTTTCTTTTCATGGATTAAACTTTGTGGATCAAGATTTAGGTGATTTTTATAAAATCTTTATTATGGAAATAATAAACCACCTGGTTCCCATGTGGAACAATCATTAATACACAATCGGTTTTGTTTAACTACCCATCTACTTTTCTACCAGGCCCACCCATTTTGTTTTGTTGGGTTTTTTTTTTTTTACAAATTTTATTTTAAATCAAATCCCAAATTAGATATCATTCATCTATAGAAACTTCTACATCTGTTTCTATAAGATTTGTAAGATAATTACACTTAAAACATCAGTAAGAACTTCTTAATAGCATTTAATATCCAGTTAGCATTCAAATCTCCCTGATTATTTCCATTTTTTCCAGGTAATATCTTTGAATTGGAATTCAAATAAGGTCCAGCCACTCCATTCACTTATTTATTTTTACATCTTTACACTTCTTTTAACTTGTAATGCTCTCTTCTCCTTTTCTAAGACAAGAACCTACTCTTCTCCTCTCATTTCTCACAATCTGGGTTCAACTCCAGAGTTGCACAGCATATTAATGTCCGCATTATATTTCAATTTCTCATAAACTGCTGGTTAGATCTAGAACCCTGAATAGATTTCAGGTTTTTTGTTTGTTTGTTTTTAAAGATTTTATTTATTTGACAGAGAGAGATAAAGCAAAAGAGGGAACACCAGCAGGGGGAGTGGGAGAGGGAGAAGCAGGCTTTCCACAGAGCAGGGAGCAGGATGTGGGGCTTGATCCCAGGACCCTGGGATCATGACCTGAGCCAAAGGCAGACACTTAACAACTGAGCCACCCAGGCGCCCCTAGATTTCAGGTTGGATTGGGGCAGTGGGAGGCATGAATACTTCACAGGTGGGAAGTATACCTCCTAGTGTCTCCCTTTGGGTGGTTAGGCTTAATCACTGAACTTAGGTATTCTGAATCTTAGTTACCTATTATAAACAACAGTTCTGTGTCAACGTAATGGGTACAGGCATAGATGACATTCCAATGACAACTAGCTGACAAAATTAATACAAAAAAAAGAAAGAACCCCCAAATTAACATCATAACATTTGGAGAATCTCAAAGACAGTAGAGTAAAACTATTTTTGTGCTATCTGATCTTGTCCTTTCTCTTGTCATAAACTCTACTAGTAACAACTCAGAGCTGTAAGCAACCTCAGCGCTGCACTCAAAACATAGCAGTAAATTCATATTCCAGAAACTGAAAACTGAATATTCTACTTAAGACTTCACAAATAATAATATACAAATAACTAGCAAGTCACTGTTAATGTCCAGTTCTCATTTGGGGATTTGGTTTTTGTTGGTTTTGTTCCTACTGCTTTAAACTTTCCTTCCACCTTTTCTCTCAATTAACAGATGAGTTCATATGAAAAACTTGTATTTCTAGAGAAAGAGAGAGGGAACAAAAATAATGTTCAAGGTTCCTAGTCTGTGAAAGATTTTTACCCCAGGTAAAACCTGAATGGGTTTTAAATCAAAAGAAAAAGTTAATTACATTGGAAGCAACAGGAAGAGAACACAAAACTATACAAGTGGTGTGTCTGAGACCATCACTGTTCCACCCGCAATGTACTCTTCTTCCACATAACTAGAATTTTAGCAGAGCACATGGTTACTTTATTTTAAAAAGACATTTCCCACCTTCCCTAGCAAAGTCCCTAACTTCAGATCACCACCAAGCGATCAGCACTAGTAGGTTCTGGGGCCCTTCCTTAAACATACAGGAGGAATGCTCCTTTTGCCTTTTCTTCTTCCTTCCCTCTTACATCCTGGTGCTGGGCCATGAGATATGGTCATGCCCCATGAAGGCTGCAGTGGGCTGTTCTTCACCGCATGGTAGCTGGTTTTTAAGCTAAGTGTCCAAAGAGGAAGGAAATGGAAGTTGGCAGTTTCCTAAGGCCTACACACAGCATCACTTCTATGTAGTCTATTCTCAGAGCACAGAATCAAGGGGAGGGTACACAAAGATCTCTAACTCTGCTCATCATCCAGAGAAGTGGTAAAAAACTTGGGAACCACGTTTTAAAATTACCACACCACACTATATGTTTAAACCTAATATAATTAAAGCAGGACTTGCTTTGTGCCATTACCCTATAATTAAAAATTTACTCATATTCACACATCTACTCTTTACAGAAATTATACATACACATCAAGGCACACTGGTTATGACTAAGTTACAACTGGCTAAACTCCTTATTGCCTGATTATTAGAAATAACAGTGTAGACTCAACTGGGGGATTTTTAAGGATGCAGAGATAACCAGAATATATACAAATCCCAACCTAGAATCAAATTAGAAACCAGGTTCCATGATATTGGTACACTAAACACATCCTAAAAGTAGCTTAGAGAATGACCCAAAATAAATCAAGGAATTTCTAAAAAAAACACATGCTTTTGATGGTAGGATAAATTCAAAACTTCAGGATCAACTTTATGAAACCTTCACCAACAGAAGAAACTAGAAGGCATGTATCCCCAGACATTACACAAGACCAGAAACACCAGTAGGGTCTCTATTACCTAGAAGCTCATGGAAGTCACAGTTGGCTATCCACCCAACTCTCTCCTCCAACAAAATCCCACCTTCTTTCCCCAAGTAGTCTCTCACATATCATGCACTGAAGTACTGAGGAAGACTGAGTGGCATATTCTTAATTATAAAAATATACACTGAGGAAGGAGCAAGATGACGGAGGATTGGAGACCAAAGTATCATCAGGTCCCAGGAGTTCAGATAATCCAGATAGTTATCAAGCCATTTCGAACACCTACAAACTCAACAGGAGATTGAAGAGAAGAAGAGCAGCAAGTCTAGGAACAAAAAATCGACCACTTTCTGGGAGGTAGGACTTGCGGAGAAGTGAATTCGAAGCTATAGGAAGACAGACCACAGGGGGAGGGGCCGACTCCCGGCAAGTGAGAGAGCAGCAGGGCACAAAACTGGAACTCTTAGAAGTCTACTCCACTGAGGGACGAGCTCCAGAGGCTAAGCAGCGGGTGGAGCCTTTGCAGGGACACAAAAAATCCAGAGGTGTCTGAGCATGGCAGAGCTCCCAGGTATCAGAGCAGGGAAGCCAGATACAGAGACGGTATGGTATTGGCACAAAAACAGACACATAGATCAATGGAACAGAAGAGAGAGCCCAGAAAGGGACCCTCAACTCTTATCTTCAACAAAGCAGGAAAGAATGTCCAATGGAAAAAAGACAGTCTCTTCAACAAATGGTGTTGGGAAAATTGGACAGCCACATGCAAAAGAATGAAACTGGACCATTTCCTTACACCACACACAAAAATAGACTCAAAATGGATGAAAGACCTCAGTGTGAGACAGGAATCCATCAAAATCCTTAAGGAGAACACAGACAGCAACCTCTTCGACCTCAGCCGCAGCAACTTCTTCCCAGAAATGTTACCAAAGGCAAGGGAAGCAAGGGCAAAAATGAACTATTGGGACTTCATCAAGATCAAAAGTTTCTGCACAGCAAAGGAAACAGTCAACAAAACCAAAAGACAACTGACAGAATGGGAGAAGATATTCGCAAATGACATATCAGATAAAGGGATAGTATCCAAAATCTATTAAAAACTTATCAAACTCAACACCCAAAGAACAAATAATCCAATCAAGAAATGGGCAGAAGACATGAACAGACATTTCTGCAAAGAAGACATCCAAATGGCCAACAGACACATGAAAAAGTGCTCAACATCACTAGGCATCAGGGAAATACAAATCAAAACCACAATGAGATACCACCTCAGACCATTAAATTAACAGATCAGGAAATGACAGATGTTGGCAAGGATGTGGAGAAAGGGGAACCCTCCTACACTGTTGGTGGGAATGCAAGCTGGTGCAGCCACTCTGGAAAACAGTATGGAGGTTCCTCAGAAAGTTGAAAATAGAGCTACCCTATGACCCAGCAGTCATACTACTGGGTATTTACCCTAAAGATACAAATGTAGTGATCCTAAGGGGCACATGCACCCGAATGTTTGTAGCAGTGATGTCCACAATAGCCAAACTATAGAAAGAATCTAGATGCCCATCAATAGTTGAAGGGATAAAGAAAATGTGGTACATATATACAATGGAATACTATACAGCCATCAAAAGAAACAAAATCTTGCCATTTGGAACAACGTGGATGGAACCAGAGGGTATTATGCTAAGCGAAATAAGTCAATCAGAAAAAGATAATTATGATATGATCTTGCTGATATGAGGAATTTGAGGGGCAGGGCGGGGGAGGGGTCATGGGGGTAGGGAGAAAAAACATGAAACAAGATGGGATCGGGAGGGAGACAAACCATAAAGAGACTCTTAATCTCACAAAACAAACTGAGGGTTGCTGGGGGGTGGAGGGATAGGGAAAGGGTGGCTGGGTTATGGATGTTGGAGAGGATATGTGCTATGGTGAGTGCTGTGAAATGTGTTAGCCCAATATTCACAGACCTGTACCCCTGGGGCAAATAATACTTTATATGTTAATATATATATACACACACATACACTAATAGACTCTCTACCATAATAATTCCACTGAATTGCTATTGAATCAATTTTAGCCAATAAAATGGGAACGAATACGTTAAATAAACAAAAACAATCCATTATGAATGTTCACTAAGAAAAATTCTTACCTTGGTGCTTCCTCCACCACTTTCTGATTTCTTCGCTGAATTGAGCACTCTCTTTCATTGAGCCACAGTGCATTCCCATGTTTGTCACCTAAAACCTGACAGAGCAATATCACTTGAAAAATTACACACCCACACCTACAGAGTACTTGCTCGATTAACATTTACACCATGCAACACTCCTTGGTTTTTACCACTCGAACCTCCCAGAACACACATACCTCTCAATCGTGCTCCTCTTTTGGTTGATGTTAATAGAGGAAATCTTTATTTATAACCCTGAAACTCACTAAAATGTTTTAAAAAGACTTGAGGAAAAAATTCGTACCCAGTGCACCAGAAATGTTGTATCAATTGTACAAATTTTGTGAAGGACACGGAGTGTCAATAAAGGGAATATACATTCTCGTTATCAGTGGTGCTTTAGGAAAACCACAGGTGTTATTACAAACATCTGTTTTTTAACATAATTAAATGTCTGTTGATCAGGAAATGCTATTTTACTTACATCCAATATTGCTCTATTCTTACATAGAATGCTTTTACTGTGCTTTATTTTTGTTATAGAAACTGATAAAACATCTGGGGTTAACATGTAACACATTATGATTTTTCCCAATTGTAATATTGAGAAATAAACTGGCCTTGCCAGATAAAATAACAGGACACCCAGATGAATGTGAATTTCAAAGATCTGTTTATTTATTTTTAGAGAGAGTGCACACACATGAGTGAGGAGCAGGGCAGAGGGAGAGAGAGAGAGAATCTCCAGCACACTCCGTGCTGAGCATGGGGCCAGACCCAGGGCTCAGTCTCAGGACCCTGAGATTCTGACCTGAGTTGAAACCAAAAGTCGGAGGCTTAAGCACCTGATCCACCCTGGCACCCATGAATTTGAATTTCAAATAAACAACAAAAAATCTTAATAAAAATAGGTCCCCAATACTTACTGGAACATACTTCTACTTAAAGAAAAATACTGTTTATCTGAAATTCAAATTTAACATGTATCTTATCAGCTAAATCTGGTAACCCTAGAATATGCTCTTGGTTAATATTTTTGCACAGAATGTTTGCTTTTAGAAACAGATTACTCTACTTTCATGATTAAGTAGTAGTTACATATTACTAAATGCGTATATTAAGTTCACAGAAGTAAAAGCTATTCTAGAAGCCAAAAGGCCAGGCAATAATTTTAACTCCAAATTGCTATGCAACTTCTCTAGGCAAGTCACCTTCTTCTTATGCATTATAAATAGCAGATAGTATCATCTTAGTATTTTATCAAAATACTAATACAAAAAATCAAAAAAGATCATGGTTATAGTAAATGATAAAATGAATAGTTAACACATGAATGTAAACTTAATTTTTAGTAATCAAACCTATCTAAACCTCAAGAATGATTCCAAGCAAAGGGAAATACTGCAGTAATGAAATGTCAAGAAGTTGGAATTATATTTTTAAGTCTCAAAGTGGTGGCTGCATGAAGTACTACCTAAAAAATACTTTACCACTAAATTTATTCTACTTCTTTTCATCCTAGTTGACAAGGAAGTGAAAGTAGAGTGTGTGTCCAAAAAATAAAGCCATGATAACGAGGAATTCTCAGAAATAGTTCTAACTGTAAAATATTAGATTCATATAGAGAATTACGTTTGTTTTCCCCTAAAGTCTGTTTAGTCTCCTAATTCTTTAAAAAAAAAAAAATCTTGTCATGGGGGCATCTGGGTGACTCAGTTGGTTAAGTGACCAACCTGATTTTTGCTTGGGTCAAGATCCCAGGGTTGTGAGACTGAGCCCCCAGTGGCTGTGAAGCCTGCATAAGATTCTCTCTCTCCCACTGCCCCGCTCCTTGAGCTCTCTCTCTCTCTTTAAAAAAAAAAAAAAGTTATTTTCTAAGCATTCAACAAAAACAGTATTTTTAAAGATTCATTTATTTGAGAGCAAGAGAGCAAACAAGTGGGTGGAGGGGCAGAGTGAGAGGGAGAGAGAATCCTCAAGCTGACTCCCCACTGAGCATGGAGCTTGCCCCAGGACTTGATCCCAAGACCCTGAGATCATGACCTGAGCAGAAATGAAGAGTCAGCTGCAAGGGGCACCTGGGGACTCAGTCAGTTAAACATCTGACTTTGGCTCAGGTCATGATCTGGGAGTCCTGGGATTGAGTCCCCTGGCCCCCACGGGTCCCCCACTCCGTGGGGAGTCTGCTTGTTGCTCTCCCTCTGCCCTCCCCCTGCTCATGCTCTCTCATAAATTTTTAAAAATAATAAATAAATAATCCGCTGCCTAACCAACTGAACCACCTAAGGATCCCTCAACAAAAATAATTTGACAATGATTTATTCCATTAAATAAATGAAGTGACTAGACAATATAAAGAGTTTCTGTAAGGGAAGTTAACACTTAAATCCCTCATGAGTTTTGTTTTGTTCTGTTTTTAAGATTTTATTTTTTAAGTAATCTCTGCACCCAATTTGGGGCTTGTACTCACAACCTGGAGACCAAGAGTTGTATGCTCCACTGACTGAACCAGTAATACAGCCCCCCACCGTGAGTTTTGTTCTGTTTTCCTTTTAATATAGCCTTTTACCAATGTGCAGGTACTCAAAGTAGAAAAATATCCCAAACATACTGAGTACTGAAAAAAGCTTCATGATAACACAGTGTCCACAAAATGCAAGCTATTTAACATCCCTGGATCCAACCCACAAAATGCCAGGAGTGCCCAGGTTGAGAAACACGGGTTTAAACCACACAGAGTGGTGCCACTGCCACCAGCAGTGCAGTGTCAGCCTAAGAAATGACACAGCGTGTGAAAGCCCATGTGAAAAACAGTAAGTGATACACAGTCCACAGCAGCATATAATGGTGCCTGCTTCTAGAGACAGAAACCAGGGGACTTGCAGACAAGAGTGAAAGGAATGCTCACTTTTCATTGGATATCCTTTATTGTGTGCACAAATTACCTCATATAAATAAATACATGCAAATTGAGGAAAATAATTTAACAAAAACTTCCAAGCATAGATCAGATACGGCAAACATCTCTGTTACCTATTTAAGTTACCAGGAGACACTTTCACCTAGGTTTAAAATTATCACCTAGCTTATACGGTATAGCTAATGAAAATAACCTAAAAGCCGACGTAGATCTATACCCACTTAACACAATCTGACAGACATTTATGGAGTATTAGTAATGTGAAAGACAATGGCCTGGTTGCTGGAACCAACAAATGAGTAAGACCTATAACTTCCTTCAAGTATTTCTTGGTCTGTTTGAAGTCAGACAATTCAAGATAAAGTCAATGGTCATCTAACAAATACATGACAGATGGGGAATAGAGAGAAGGGGAAAATTAATTTTGCCTATACAATCTTACAGGAAGCACAGCCCAAATATCTCCCTTAAGTTACAGACTTAAATATCCAATAGTCTACTCAACACCTATACTTTGATATCTCTATTTATCCAGTAAAGTTGCAGGATACAAAATTAATATACAGAAATCAACTGCATTTCCATATAATAATGAAGTGGCATAAAGAGAAATTAAGAAAACAATTCCATTTATAATTGCACTAAGAAGAATAAAATACCAAGGAACAAAAAAGACCTATACTCAGGAAACTATGAAACACTGATAAAAGAAATTGATGATGACATGAACAAATACAAAGCTATTATTCCATGCTCATGGATGGAAAGAATATTGTTAAGATATCCATAAACTCAAAGCCATCTACCAATTTCATGCAATCACTACCAAAATACCATAGCATTCTTCACAGACCTAAAACTAATAATTCTAAAATTTGTATGGAATCACAAAAGACCCGAATAGCCAAGGCCATTTTAAGAACAACAAAGCTGAAGGTATCACAATCCCAATTTCAAGATATACTACGAAGCCGCACTAATCAAAACAGTATGGTACTAGCACAAGAACAGACGTGTACATCAACAGGATAGGTAGAGTTCCCAGAAATATGACAAAGGAGGCAAGATTATACAATGGGGAAAAGATAGTCTCTTCAGTTAATGGTGTTGGAAAAACTGGACAGCTACATGTGAAAGAATGAAACTGGACCACTTTTTAACACCATACACAAAAATAAATTCCAAATAAATTAGAAGACCTAAATGTGAGCCTGAAACCATAAAAATCCTAGAAGAGAACACAAAGGCAGTAATTTCTCCGACATCAGCCACAGCAACACTTTTCTAGATATGTTCCCTAAGGCAAGGGAAACAAAAGCAAAAATAAACTATTGGGACTACACCAAAATAAAAACCTTTTGCACAGCAAAGGAAACCACTGACAAGAAAAAAGGCAACCTACAGAATTGGAGGAGATTTTGCAAATGATCTTTTTAAAAAGGGTCAATATCCAAAACATATAAAGGACAGGGGCAACTGACTGGCTCAGTCAGTGGAGCACGTCTCTTGATCTCAGGGTCATGAGTTCCAGCCCCATGCTGGGTGTGAAGCTTAAACACACACACACACACACACACACACACACACACACACACACACACAGAGCAATACAGTATTTACCTGACCTAAACATAACATTGCCATGTAATCCAATAAGACTCCTCAGTATATCTTAAAATATGTGTATGTCCATAATAAGATGTAACAATTTATTCATAATATCAAAAAGCTGGAAACACCCTGAAGATCCGCCAACAGGAAGATAGATAAATTGCAGGTTATTCAAACAATGAAGTATCACAGAGCAATTTTTTACAGTTAATAGTAACACACAGCCTCATGGAATAATCTCAAAGATATGATGTTGTACAAAAGAAGTCAGACATAACCAAAATACATTGTATGATTTCATCTATGTAAATTTAAGAACAGGTGGAAACACTCTGTAGTGTTAGAACAGGAGGTACTTTGGTGGCCAAGTGGAGGGACTGGAAGGGAAGTTGTATGAAGAAATCTTCTGATGTCACAGAAATGGGCTATAAACAGACCTGGGTCGTTGCTATTACAGCTAGTTATACATGTATGGATAAGAATTTTATTGAATTGTACACTGAAGATTTGTGGACTTTACTGAAGAGATGTGATATCTCACCTTAGAATACCTAAAAACAAAAAACCACCACCAACAACAAAAACCCTGCTAAATTCAGAAAGAAATACACTACATTCAATGTTTAAGACTACTCGCTGCTTATACAAATTTTCACATTTTTTTCCCACTCTGGGAAATTGGAGGATCTAGGTGAAGATTTTCTACCCATAAAAAATATCTAGGGCACCTGGGTGGCTCAGTCGGTTAAGCATCTGCCATCAGCTCAGGTTATGATCTCAGGGTCCTGGAATCAAGCCCCACATTGGGCTCCCTGTGGGGGGTGAGGGGGGGTTGGCTCTTCCCTCTCCCTTTGCCCCCCCCCGCCAGCTTGTGCTCTCTCTCCCTCACTCTCTCTCCCAAATAAATAAAATCTTAAAAGCAGCAAATAACCTATTCATTAGTTTTGTGATTCTCTATTCACACTGAAATAAGTAAAACAATACTTAAACTTCAGTAGGATTTCAAATTTGATATTTACATTTTATCAATTTTAATTCAATTCATAGCCATAATATTCTTAAGAGAAAACATTAAGAGAAATGAAAACTTCAAGAGACATTGCCTTCTTCTGTGTCTTATTTCAGAAAACCAATTTTTTGTCTTGCTAAAATCCACACCCCTACAACTGCTTTAGCAGTTGGATTAAAATCTTAACCTGAACAGAAGAAATTATTTACTCATCTCTCTACTAGCAGCTCCTAAAAGGATGCCTGTCTCGGTGAGCCATGCAGACATTTGGTGAAGTGAAGTGACAGGAGTCCAGATCAAGCAATTTTAAATTAAAAAAAAAAAAAAAAAAAAAAAAAACCCC